>JAQFXM010002038.1:0-27248 GCA_034693345.1 Entomobrya multifasciata
ACGCTTTTTTACATTTTCATATTTTTTGAAATCGTCAAATTTTGAATGTCCCCGCGAAAGGCAAAGACTCAATGACTATGACACGCAATATGTATGTCTATGGAAATTTTTGCATGTAAAATCATATGACCCTCTATGCCATGGTCCGTTAATGTACTTCAGTTGCACCATATTTTAGCAAACTTTTGTATTGCCACTATTGCATGTTACTACTACTACACATTCTCACAATCAGTCTCAGTGTTCTGTGCTCTGCACTGACTTTCTCCTGAAAGGGAAAACGATTCGCGTGCTTTAACGTATACACTGAATGTATGAAAAGTTTCCCCTCGATCAAGTATTAGTAACATGAAACGTATGAAATGTTAAAATGACAAATTAAAATTCTATGTTTAGGAATTTCAGGTTGGTTGAAGTTATTGTTTCAGTTTTCAAAAAGTGTTATTTCAGCTTTTTGACGAATTGCAGTTCCTCCGATTTCCAACCATGTTTTTCAGAGAAATTCTGGGTTTCATTCCATTGTACATAGTAGCTTATAAAGCAGTGTTCCACGTATTTTCCAAAAGAATGAAAAGGAACAAAAACAATAAAAATTAAAAAAGCTATTAGACGAAGCAGAGAAAAGGAAACCATGAAATGGATTTCCATGCTTCTTTAGCTCCAGCTCTATATATAAAATGCTGGCACTGCATTGTTTCCCATCCAGTCTCTGTTGGTACGTCCACCGGGGCCTACCGAATACCAACATGGTAGCCTTTCAAGAGGCCACTCTAGTTCCATTCCAACTTCCAACACATTCCGATTTCCAATTCAATACTCAGCACAATGGGTATAATACCATTTTAATACTGTTTTTTGACTTTTGGTGGTAGTACAGTATTATTACACACCAGTGCCACATGGCCAGCCTGCCACGAGTGAAAAGTTAAGCAAAAATCGTGCAAACAAAGCACTCATTATCATTGTTTTGTGTACTTTAGGTGCTGCGTTTCGCACAATATATACTTTAAGAATTCGACTTGTTTTCTCGAAAAAAACATATTCATTATGTGTGCGTGTAAGCCGTATATCGTGTACTCAATTGCTTCAAACGGGGAAAGGCAATAATTACTGAGTTTCAGTTTCCATTTTCTCTTTATGCATACCGTTTTGGAGACACGTGGATACCATTCCAATCTAAGGTTTTAACTACTTTGTACTTTCCTTATTGCTCAGCTTAAGCAAGTAGCAATCTGATCGACAGCAAAACAGGTAATTCTACTTATTTTCTTTCCTATGAATTATGTTACATTGGATTGCATAGTATGAACTATATTCAGATAGTTTTGCTTTAAATATTTTACTACCAATAAAACTGAGCTAACAAACCAATGAAAATTCAGCCTTGGGAAAAACCGATTGTGATGAAGACCTTCGTTTTGTACCCGCCAACAACTCCCACAAAAGGCTAGACAAAGTATGAGCTATATACTATACGTTAAAATAATAGTCGTGTCACGTCAGTAGTACTATTCTTGTATGCAACTTGAACTCACTAATGTTTCGCATAGTATGAAAAAGTGCAGTTTTTGGGTACGAAAATAATAAAATATTGAAACGCTACAAGGCAGGATCGCTGTATTTAAGTAGAAATTGTTCCAACAATTTTTAGAAAAGAATGATTGATCAACTTGTGCCAGCAAATTACCCCAGTACTCATGCACAATACCTATTATGCATCGTCAACTTAGACTTACATTGACCTTAATTACATAAGTTTAGAGTGTTTTATAAGAGCCGAAGAGAAATGAAGTTTCGGACAAATTGGTGGTGACATGAGGTGTTGAATCCGAACATAATTTTAAAATAAGCATGCTGTTTTCTATATCAATAGAAGTATAATTATTTGATATTATAAAAATATATTGAAATATGTAAGTTATTGTGGACAAGACAAAATGAAAGCAGACTGTGAAAACAGCAATTTTTAGAATCGACTTGCTATATCACAGTGTTCCATTCCTTTAATAATTACGGAGAAAGGAATTGCAGTCCGCAAGAGCAGTCAAGTCAGTCTACGTGTATGTTATATATAGTGTGAAATTGAGCACTAGACCAACTCAACTTATTCTATTGACATATTGACGCAATTGTGGTTTCTTCATACTGATAATAATAATGCTAAAGTACTGTTTGAGCTGGCGATTTCCATACTTTTGTCATAACATGCAAACTTTCGATAAAATATTGACATTGAATATTGTATGTTGTATGAAATGCATATTGCATGAGGAAGGTTTTCTTATCGTTAGTTTAAAATTAAATGCTACACTAAAGAAAACAGTTATAAAACAAGCACAATATATATGTAACTAAATTGAGAAACGATTTATTTGGTTTAGTTAAAAGATAAGTGCTGGAAAATCTATATGATCTTTTGCATTAAAGAAATAAATGTTAACACAATAAAATATTACTTATTGTTTCATTTTTGTTGTAAAATGTACCATGATAAAATTATCAACATAAACTTGAGTGAAGTGGCGAGTGGTGAAAGAAATAGGCGTATTTAGTACTTTTTCTTCCATTGTCCAACTATGCTAAAACCTGCTTTCACTCAATTTATCCAGAATCGGCTTCCATATTTGTATTTGATAAGAAATATCGTTCTCTCGGAATTCTTTTACAAATGGATTTTAACTTGGCTTGACCATAGAAAATCAGATACTAAGGATATATTTTAAACACATATATGTATCGCAGTAAGAAAAAGTGAATTCCTGACCTGATTGCATTTTTACCGTTGATATAAAGACAGAGAAAACGAAATATCCAACAAAATCACTTTTTCTTTTCACATTTTCCCATTGCCACTGTGCTATCTTTCTTTCCTCTCCCTTTCCCCCATTATGTCAAGAGCAATGCTTTATGAATCGCTTTCTGGACGCTGCTGAACAAAGAAAATGTGTCTAGGTCGATCCATAGAGGAAATGATAAAAACCAAATCTGCCTGCCAGTATCAGGAACTCACGGCCAACCAAGTGAGATGTTTGGTATTTTCTACACCTAGAATTTTTACAGCTGAAGAAAACACGCCAATTGCATAACATTTAACACTACATATTATAGTCCTTTTCTACATATATAAGTACATATTTTACATTATGTTCATATATGGAATTTGTCATAGTCATTATTTTTTTATTGCACACATGTCTCACATACCAAAGAAGTTTATGTATGTAGACCTAAAACGTTATTCGATGAACTTTTAACGGATATTCCAAGAACCGTTTCCGTTGTCCTGACATGCCTAACTAAAATTAGAAAATCGCATGTTGGGAATGAATAATTCAGTTCATTTTATACTAGCTATACAGCTACTTGCTTCGGATTCGGACTCTTTTTTGGACAAGTCAGCATCACAGTGATAAATGTAAATTTGTGACTTGATTAGTGACTGACTGAATGTACATTAAAGTTAATATACTGCATAATTGCATTCGCGGCACAAATCATCACAAAGTTAACTAAAACAGTCTAGTCGGCCGTGCAGTCTGAATAGAAAGAAAATTAATTTATGATCTCAAATCAGGCAATTAATTTGTAGTTACGCTATTTTTCTAACCGTTGCATTACATTGTCCTTCATTTCTTTGTGTTATGTAAACTTGATCTAAGGATTTACATGGGAAATATGATTCAAAATACATACATAGCGTGCAAATAACATGGTGCAAAGTAAAAGTCTAGACTTTCAAAACTTGGAATACCTGATTCAAACAACATTACAAGCTGAAGACGGATATGCCCGTAGGTGGTACATCAAAAATATAGGTAGATAGATATGTTGAAGCAAAAATTCTTGAAACTGAAACCTTGTTCATCAGAAAATCCGTCCATATTTTTGGATTCTTACTGGACTGGTCCTATTAAACCAGCCTTCTACAGAATTTAAACCAAATAATATCATTACAAATGCTCGCGTATTTTTGTATTTCACCAATTATTCAACTTTAAATTACATATGTGTGGTCCATCCATGAATTTTAATTTGATGTTTGACCTATTCATACACAGAATGAATGCCTTAATTTTTTGATGACGTAAAAAGATTTTTAAGCTATTTTAAACTATTTAAAAGGAATAGTAGCATATTATCTCATAAGGTGACACAAACATTCGCCCATTGCAAAAGTTAAGTATGATTAATGACAAATGTGCTTATTCACACAACAAAGTCCTATGCGTGGCTGTGACACTGCAAAACACTTCATTTCATTCTGTATTGCACTGCACTGCAGCAACTCTTAGCATTTAGCCATTAATTTAAGCCTTACTGCTCTACAACAATAGCTTGTGCGAAATCTTTTTTATGCAAACTAAATGGTTTAGAAACACAAAAGGTCGGCTTTAGAATGGATAGAGATTCCTAACAGGGAATAAAAGAATAAAGTTTCCTCCTCTCCTCGATTCCAGCTACTCTTATATCAATAATACAAGTTCATTTTCACAACTTCTTGAGAACTTATGGTTTGTCAGCTCTCAGTATAATAATGCATTGTACACGAATGACATGAACTCATGCTACTTTTCTTCCTACACATTACAAAAGTCGATACCACGCATTTTTTGCCTTAAGTTTAACATGAAACATTTTATTTTAGTTTTTATTCAGTTAAACGATAACCATACATAAAAATGATATTTTTTGGGTGAACTTTACTGATGTTGCTGACTTCACCGGACTTAACGTTCGCCCTCTTGGTCGCTATTATTTTCGTCATATTATTACATGCAAGTCCACATCATATATTTATAGTTTTTAGCTAATAAAAATGTATAATATATGTATGTACATATGTGTACTACATAAATGTACATGATGCATTAAAAAAGTTACCATTACCAAAAAAATCTGAGAATGGCGAGTGGGTGTCTGCATTTCACTCTTTTGTGTACTTTTTTATTTGTTATTGTGTTTTTGGTTGCTGCTGCCCTGACAAGCAGACAGACAACCTGTTTGCTCATCTCGTATGATTGTATTGTGGTTTCAAATAATTATTAGCACTCATGTGTGTAGGAGCAAAAAGAAGACCAGTGATGAGCCAAACGATTACGTAGTAGTACATGTAAAGTCATTCCATCTCTTTATTTTGTAGAAGACGCTTGATCCAAGGTAAAATCTCGTCCTCTACATGGATACTACACGTTACATTAGGCACAACCACAAACAATTCATTTAAAAAACTGTGATGGATTATAATATGATATGATGATGATGCCACATGGAAAACATGTATGAGTGTATGTGAATGGTTTCGGTACACACAATAATAGGCATACTAACAATCAAGGATGAAATCACACTTTTGTAGTTTTTACAACGCATCATTCACTCGCCGCAAAAACATGCAAGATGTAAGTTTGTATGAAAAATACTTCTTTCCAAATTATTTTCTCAGTGTATCTTTAGCCAGCAAACTGGTAGTTCATCAAGAGAAACTTTTTTGAGTGATATGTGAAAACAACTTGAATCTTATATAATTACTGTAATTATAGTATTTATTAAGTTTATCCTGGATAAAAAAAGTCTCATTAATTTAATCATTTCTGTCTGTTCTTGTTTGTGCACACATGCATATTTGTTTGTTGAATTGCTTAATATTTTTGTGAAAAAGTCAGTGGAGTGTTGTGCTAATGTGCATTTTCTTAATGAAAGGTTAGAAAGATCAAGGATACTGGTTGTTTGCATGCACATCGAGCAATTGGTAAGTTGCAATTGGCAATAACCAAAGAATACTTGTTGCTTTTGTAAATTTGATATAATAATATGACGTCCAACTGACTGGCAATTATTCACAAGGTTGTAAGATAGGCTACCATATTTCTATTTTCTATCTATCTACGTCGATTTGCGTTTCATCAATTAGGGTTAGTTGATGTTTGCCATAATAGTAAAATGTAAGCGATATCATCAGATTTCCCCGATATAATACAAGTTATGTCTACTTTATCAAGCAACATGAAAGCAATTCGTCTTCCAGGATAATTACTAACACGTGCGGCTCTTCAAATTCGTTGTAAAAACTGTACGATAAATCAATACTACCAATAACTGTCTTAGGGTCTGACAAACATAAAACCGTCAGATTCGCACGGATGTTTAATAAATCAGCGTGTCCAGTCACAGAGAAAATATATGTATATTGCATGCATGCATAACTGGAGTACTTCATGAATGAGGGCATAAAATAAGCAAAACTGTTGCAGGGAAAAACAATGGCCCATGTATATCACTATTTTTGGAGTCCCACATCATGAGGGAAACGGCAGTTTTTTGTTTCGTTTATGTATTTGCACAGATGAAAATGAAAAAATACCAATTTAGATAAAAGACATCATGGAACGGAAATGTTCAACACGAAAGGATTGTTCTGAATATTTGTCACATGTATGGTCATGCAACATGGAGAATGGATATCATTGAGTTACATAAATTCACGAGTTCTCCTTTTTATTTTCTCCACTGGTCAAGTAAAGCTATAGTGCATACATTAGATATTCTCTCTTCTCCTTTTAATGATACAAAATATTACTTCGCCCCATTTGACAAAAAGATTTTCATCTACTATTATTGGGAAAAAACAATTCAATAATTAAAGTTAAAACTTAAAGGTTACATCGAGTGTTTCATTTTCTAGTGCACTACAACCACTCTTAGAGTATTATTAGATTATAGGAAGTATAGTTTACGTACAAAAATGACTTTAACCTTTTGTAATTTCAGTTTTGATGATACGCTGAGTTAGATTACGTAGTGTTACACTCAAATTAACCCTAGACGTTAAATCGTTTTTTAAAAACTTGCCAGAACAATGCATACATATTATATTAAAAAGTGATTTCATGTCTTCATGCATCAGTGGAAAAATTGAAGCATAGCAGAATTTACAAATTTATAAATTCGATCCATTCTCTAATTCTCTTCACTCATCACATCACTTTTCACAAACCGCACCTTGTATCGGCTCAAAAGCACTAAGAGTGCATAGAGGCATGTTGTTCTAGAATTTTAGTGCTAGACCGGCACATAAGCAAACTTAAATGCAACTTTATACACAAATTTTCAATGTCAATACATTTACCTGATAATAATTTCTTATGTTCCTGCTGTAGAATTTTGATTAATATTAAGGAACAACATAAAAATACAATACATCCATTCGAAATAATGTTTTCTAAATTGCAGTAGCAGTAGTCTAATTTCGTGACAAGCCCACAGCAATGCACATTTTTTGTATTGCTGATTTTTGCCATCAACAACACTTCGCTAGCAATAATTTTTTCCGTGCATCTCTATCTCTTTCCATGACATGGTCGTAAACGAAGACCTAAACTCTTGAAAAACTTGGCTTCTAAAACAGTCAAAATAAGGTAGTATTGAGCTGAGCGGAGCGCTATTAGATTTTTACATTAATACCTACTCATATAACATAACAGAAATTGAACTTATATCATATATATCTCCTCGTCTCTACTAACATAACATTTCCGTATGGTTTAAGCTTACATAAACTGTTTTAGCGCTTTGGCACAATGTGCCCAGCACACGTACAAAAAGTAAATTGGCAAGCGTTTTACCCAATTCAATATACATATAATTCCTATAAAGTTACCATTGCAGTGGCAGCGGCAGAAGCAGTAGCTGTCATATAATATAGGTGCAATAGTTGCCTGTAACCCTTTTCGCCCTAACAAATGTGTACGTTATATCATGATCATCATCACCTAACATGCGTATGCAATACATATATTCCGCAGCTGTCTAGGATTGTTGGTGAATTTCTGTTGTTAGTTGTGCGATTTTATTCTAAAAAATAATTCTTTTTCTATCATTTAGCTTCAACTTTACATGTATATACATGAAATAATCTGATACACGCTTTAAAACAGTCATGTAAAGAGTTGAAGTGTTTATAGAACCAATTTCATGTTTTATACAACAGACGCACATGAAGTCAAGCTTTAGCATGATTGTTGGATTTCTATGAGTGTAATGTAAAGTAATGTAATCAGTAATTATCATCATCGTTCACTCCTAATGTTGAATAGTTTGCATAACACAAACTATTGACGTGTTCCGTCAGTCAGTCAGTCAGGAGTTTAAGCTTTCAGGTTCTATTATGTGTGCATGCTTATTTTTCTTTCACTGCCAACAACAAAAAAAGTTGAACACATTTTTTTGGTTATGTTTGAGTGTTCACTTTTTGTTCAAGTCATTCCTCACTTCACTCCACTCTAAAAAGAACTCTGTGCCGCTTGAGGTTCTTTCCTCTTGCAGGCAGAGGCTAGACGTAGTGAATCCACACAAAACACTCACCCCACGCAATATGTAACCTGCTAATCAAATCTATCGGACTTGCTGGCTTTGCAGTTTGTTCCATTTCAAACCATGTTATTAGCGTTTTATTAAAAAGATCATTCAAGCCATAAACAGTGCTGCACGAGAAAACAATTGAGTAAAAAGCTATTATCATAAGTGCATAACAATTAAATACCATAAAACTTGAACGATTTTAAATCGGAGGGAGCTAATCTGTTAAATATAGGTTTTTGTTTTAAGTAAACTAGGTAATCTAATGAAAATATTTTTATGCGATTTACAGGTGAACAACTCAACACATATTTTTCTCTATTCCGAGTGAAACGTGATTGTTTAGAAATTTAAGCTGGATACAAGAACGGTGACTATATGCCAAATAGGTAACAGTCTGAAAACGCTAGTCGGTCTGTAGTGAGAAAAATGCGTAAGTGCAAAGAGAGAGATGAAAAGTAACCACCGGTGTGTGCCTGTTTACATTACGACTGCTGTCGTCTTCACTGTCTAGGAGTGCTTTATCAAACAGTGCTGAATTTACTTTTTTATATTAAACTCAAGAACAATCGTAGTATTTTGCAATTGTAAATAGAATATATTTAAATGTAAATATCATTCATTATTCTTGGATCTTCCTCCGCGAATAATCATTCCAGCAAGCAAACTTTTTTCCCTTAAGTTTCTTTCATTTGGTGATCGTGCGAGTAACTTTTTGTCACAAAGCATTCCATGAGATCATTCCTGCACATTAAAGTCACGAAGTATCAACATTCTTTGTTGTGCAATACCATAAACTTCTCGCGGAGCATGCACGCTGAGTGAGTGTAATATTATTAGGCTGCAAAGTGTGATATTCATGCAAGCGAAGCTTTTTGTCAATCTGCAACTCTTTTTCTAGTAGAGAGACATGAGACGTAATATATAATGGTGCTCGTGTTGTGAATGAATTTCGTGTGTTTTTAAGTGCTATCTTTAAATGCAATTCTGTTTTCATTACATCGATGTTATCGAATTGTTGTTAGTGCACTCGTTATAAAAAAAGATTTTGTGCTTTACAGCTTGTTAAAATTAATTAGGTGTCTATGTTGATAATGTAATAAAGTACTCAAATATGAAACTTTAATTTGAAACAAAACAACAAGACAACAACTAAACTCATAACAATAAAAGTAAAAGTACTTTTGATTCAAATCAGTCAATAAACCATTGTTATTACAGGATTGACAACGTGGTGAAGAGATTGATCGTTTAAAAGGGCTAAATACCTATATGATAGTCCTTATGTGTTAAGTGATCAGTACTAGTACAATGCCTATGACGTGATCAATTTTATACTTTTATGGTATTGCTGTTATTTAAGCAAAGATATAATTACATATCAAAGTCTTTCAAAAACTTTTAATGTGCAGTATTAAAGCTCGCATTTTACACTATTTCAATTATTCAATAAATATCACATCATAATTGCTGTATGCATAATTTATGCGTAGCTTACGCCTATGAAATTTTTTACACAGTGCATACCTAAACACTAGCCATTTTAATAATCCTTTACAAGACCCTAAAAAGTTGAAAGTATACATGTGCGCAATTCCTCAATGCCTTTTTGACTTCAAGAAAAACGTATGTTGAGAAATATGTTCATAAGAATCGTTCGCAGCATTCTTGGATATGATCAGCAAATCTCTGCTCAACTCAACTAAAAACACAACATATTATACAACAAACATCATCATTCTACTTTTGAAAAGCCAAGAACAATATAACGATTGCCTTGACGCAGACGCATCTATCAGCCTAACCTAAAGCAATAATATACGTAGAAAATACCTGATATATTACAAAGGTCTACGTACAACCATCTTACAAAAATGGGCATCAAAGAGACAACCACTTCTACAACATCGTCTTCGACATCAACTAGTCGAAGAGATAGCAATGCGAATCCAAATAAGGAAAAAGCGAAAGGGAAAAAGGATTCACCCACAACCTCCGCTGGATCCAGCCCTACCAAGTCCAAGTCTAGAATGGCGTCACCAGAGAAGAAAGAAAAGACCCAATGTATTTGTGAGATTTGCACATGTGGGTAAGTAGTACACAGTACACACACATTACATGCAAACAATTAAATAATGTATGTACAAGATGATAACATGGTACAGTATATAATTTCACTTTCATCTTAATTGCTACTTGGCGTCAATAAGCATGTCATGTACATATGTCAATTCGTATAACATCATTTACACCTGCACAACTTCAGGAAAATATGAATTTCAAAATTATTTATTTTTTTATGATATATTTTTAACAAAGTTCTTCCATATTGCGTACACAAAGTAGTGCAAAAGTATAAGATCATGCCAATTACTGTATGCCATGCCAGATTTGTTTGAGGTTACGTCCCCATCCACCCACGTACGCACAAATACAAGCATACACACACACCTGCGTGCATAATATTATAAATTTTGGTCTTCCAAACAACGTTCATAAACCTATATTTATTTTCCTACGTCTCATCATATTCATAATTTATAATTTAATATTTATTGTTTAATTGCAAAAATATAGGCCGCCCGGACGTGCAAGATAGTGATTTATGTCTTGTATTCCATTGAGATATAACATAACTTTTAGAAACAATGTTGAATCGTTGTATTGTATGCTCAAGTGTTTCATTATCTAAGGTTAATGTAAAAAAATATGTAATGATAGACAGAAAACAACAACTTTTATATCTATGGCGGGGCATGTTTGACAACTATAAAAAATGAGTAGAATTTTATTACATGCAGAAACTTTTATGACGCACCATCATCCAATATACAATTTATGCTGAAAAAGGATAAAAATATTATGATGACATACTTGGATAACTATATTTTATCAGTAGCATAAGAAATACGGTTTTTAGTACGATGCGATGCAACTTCTTATGCAACTCATTTACCTTATGATAGAACCTACAGCACCAAAAAATATACCATACATACAAAAGCAACATAAGCATAACACACCGTTCCAAAAAGAATGCAGGTTTGCCTGCCATGTAGAAGATAGATCATAGAATGAAAGAAAAGGATGTAATTATTATGATAGGATGAAGCTCATTGAATATTTTATGAGTTATGAAGTTATGACTTATTCTAAATTACTATAAGTATAGTAGCACCTTGTCATTTTCAGAATAGTTCACGGTAGATTTTAAGATGATATAAGATGAGACTAAATGATTATCTCATCCATTACGCAATCAAGTTTGTAAAGCATGCGTCTGCAACTCGCAGTAGCGTCTCATATATAGAAGTACAAAAATTTCAAGAACAATTTCATTCTCATTTTACTACTGTCATCATTCATCATAGCGGAATAATAATAAAATACTAAATTAGAATTTAAGTTTTAAAAATTCCACCCGATAACGGGTCGCTTTTTTGTTAACATTCAGGAAAAGTGCGAATTTTGTTCGAGACAATTCAATTACAAAAAAGAGTTTTGCCTCAAATTAAAAATGCACTAAAATGCCACTTTTGGATTTATGCTTCAATGGAAATATTTGGACATTAACTGTATGAGTATGATTGATGTACCGTCATCGCCGCATGTTTTACACGCCTATTGTTACTCCCCAAAATTGCTTTGTATTCCGCAGTGGTAAAATTGGTAACAGTACGTGTATGTCTTTAATATTGTGATATTTCTACAGAACAAGTAGATAAACTAATTTTATGCATCCGTATTTTACATGCATGTATTATTAGACGAAATAAAACATTTTTCCTTACTCCTACTACTATTTTGTCATATTTGTGTCGAACTTCAAAACATTATAGCCTTGCCTCAAGAACTCATGTGTGTTAGTAAAATGATAATTGAACATTGAACCGTTCAAAAAGAGCACACGTTTTTCCTACAACCTCTTGCAAATGTGTCCAAGCTTCTGCATCCTGTCATATTTATACTCATACTGCATTACAATTTATCCTCAATCTTGTTTTCAATTTAAGAGAGGAAGGACATTTGAAATTATCATGTAAAATAATTTAACACATATTATCTATGAATCTCTGTTTCTTATCAGAGTAGGCTTACAAAAGAGATTTGTTACTAAAAGCATTTCCTGTCGATTGTTGTTTTTTTATACAAAATCTAAATAAATGAAAAGTATGTTACCCATTTTGGACCTTTGTTTAATGAAAAGGTTACATGTGACGTGAACAGTCTAATAGTAGCTGAATGAAACAGTTCGCTCAAGTTTAGCGAATTCAAGATTTAAAAAAAAAATCATCATACAAAAATGTAGTAAAAGAGTTACTCTTCATCACATCAAATGTTGGCAGAAGCTTCGAACATGCTTTTGTGACTGTCGTTGTTTTATGCATGTTATCACTCCCGGTAATATTGTTCATGCCACATTTACTTTAATACATCATACCATATTCGCTAACTCGCACCGTGCATACATTTTTTCTTGGCACTTTTTGAGCTTGATATTGAAATGGCTTGCGGGGGTTACACGAAAACGAAGCTGTCCTTGAAACTTCTATATTAAAAGGAAGCTCAGAAAAGTTTTAATCCCAATCAACAACATATACCTTGATGGCCACGTATAGCTACCTTGTTTTTATTTCACTCGTGTATTTTGCAGTGAGCTATAAACTGGCGGAACAAACAAAGCATCATTTTTAGTATTGGCGAGCGCATGGCTCGGTCTCGGTCTGCAATTATCATTATGCATAAAGTACTATTTTCAGACACAAAAGTAGCTTCCCTTGCCTTTGTGAAAATTCCAAAAAAAATCATAGCATTGAAGCAAATTTCTGCCATGTATGGAAACGAACAAAAACCATGTCGGGTTAATTTACCTGGCTAATAATAATTTTACGTCAAATTATTGTGCGGCTTTTTGTAGGAGTATTATGTTCACAAGTGAATCACAACTTAAATGATGCATGCATGGAATGCACATACATAAAATTATAGCACGTGAAGCCACAACTTGAAAAGTGCAACATGTGCTTATGTGTATAAATCATTTTCTCTTTTATAAGTTACAATAACAATTGCAGCTGCAGTAAATCAAAAATATTTTAGTCATGTTTCACTAATGCATAACATATAGAGAACAGAAATTACACTAACATTTTTCTTCGCACACGACAAATGTAATTGCACCAAATAATTTAGCTTTTTTTAAATCCTGGGTTTACTGAAGGGCATGCGCGTACATGGATCAATTACTAAACGTAAAATTTGATGCTTATACTAATCAATGAACATACTCAAACATTTTTAAACTGAAGAATTTAACGCTTGCATATTTTACACAAACCTTGCCATGAAACTTTAGTGTTTAGCGTAAAATAAACAAGGCAAAAATAGTAAAAATTCGCTCACTTAAAAAATTCTTTTGTTTAATTAAAATTTTCTGCTAAGAAGCTTTATTATGACTTGTACTCGCAAATTAAACTCAATCTGTGAATGAATTTCAAAATGTTCCTCGCCTTGAAAACATTAAAAATCAAAATGACTTCTCATTCTTTGAAAGCGGAACTGTACCGTCAAATTCATAAAATTATATAGCTTTCAGTGGTTCGGCTTCTTTTGGTCGTGGTTGGAGGCGTAAGCTAAACCACACCGACAAAGGTTGACTACGCCAAAAAAAATCCTCGTTTCTTTTTCCGCCAACGAGTGAAGATTTTTATTTTTGTCCCCGAATTTTTATGGACTTGTCATAAGAACAATATATCCATTTATTTTTAACTCAGACAAAAATATTGCAGTATATTTTTACGGTTCCTCAATTTTTCATTCATACTCACGCTAACGGCAATCTGGCGAAAGAAACTTTACTCTTTTTATTCCCATCATCATCCAGTTCCTGGAGTATATATTGAGAGGAGGCGGAGTAGGGAATTGTTATTTCTTGGCAAATACGACGACGGATATGTATGGCAAATGACCTACGACTTAACTGAAGTCACCAAAAGCACAGAGAATTAGTAGAGTTGTAATTTATTCAAGAAACCCATGTAAAAAGCTAGACATAGTTCGTAAGTACTGAAGCGTACAGTGGCGCAGTGCAGTGTGCTGCAAACGCATGTCATATTAGCCAAGCTTTATAATAGCAGTTCATACCGGGTTATATTGCAGAAACAGGAAGTAGTTGTTGAGAATCTTTTGAGGGAGACCCAGGAAAAAAGGATAGTCTCCCTCCAACTGTGTAAAAAGCACCGAAAACAACGGTTGGAAAAGTGCTGAGGAGGCACAGGGTGGGCTACATTCTCTGGCTGGAACATGCTGTGTTTGTCAATAGGTGCCAGTAACCTACTTGCACACGAGTAGTTATCTTGCGGTCATAAACCTTTCATAAAAAACTATGGAACTATATTTTGCATTGCAATTGCAAACGTTCATACAAATTACATGACATAAAATATCTAATGTGCAAATTCAAACTTGAGCTTTGTTTTACCAAAATATGATTATGACGTAAAAGTGTCATTAGACTATTGTGAAAAACTGCATGACCTTTGATAGAGCTAATTTGTTTCAAATATTGAATTATGGTGGTTGACAGGAATTCTTCCATAATATTGGCTACTTTTGGTTTCTTTTATTTACATAATTTACTACATTAAATTTCAATTACACATTATGACTTATGGCCTACGACAATAATATATGTCTTTCGTCTTTCCATTTTCTCAGAACAACCCATTCACAATCACAGAACGAAAAACAATGCAATGTTTGATGCAATAGAAGTAAAAATACCTGCATAAAATATCATGGAGAGGTTTTTAATTGAGGTGACAGAAGGAAACTTTCTCAGCCCTACACTTCCTTGAATTATGTCATGTCGTTTGGCACACATGGCAAATGTTCAAGTCTCATGTTTTTCGATTGCTCCATCTTTCCTGGAATCATGCTGATGGTAGAATAAATGAATCAATGACATATAATATAATGATAAGTTTCGAAAATACGACATTGGTGCATAATGTTTTTTTGGTCCAAATAAAGGAAAATGAAACCGGAAATATTGTGGAAACTTTATGTAAAAAATGTTTCTCTATACACTACTTATACATGCATAAAATATGTATAATTGGGATTTACGAAGTTATATATTAGCTACTCACCAACAATTTCTAAGAAGACAATCGTTTTATCACATAAAATATTGTGTAACCTTTTGAGATCCAGCATATGGATAGTATAATACTTCGTCTTGTGTGACATTTAAATGTGGAACAGTGTCAGACACAAGTTGTTTTAAAAATATATCGGCTACTACCTATCTATGACTTTTACGTAGCAGGACCTTGAACAGTCATTTCTACTTAAATCCCACTATTCATATTTAAAAATTAAGCGATTAAGTTTTGTACAAATTTATATGTATGATTAGTTATTATAGGTCATAGTCATAGTCATAGACAATGACGCATGTATGAACGGAGGTTTAGAAATATACATAAAATTGACACTGAATTATGCTCAACTCTTTTTGGAACAGTGTTGTCCTAGATGTCTTAGAATCTAGTCTCAGGGGCACCTTGAGACATTTAATTTTATGGCTTTGACAAAACAAAATCATTAAACAATTGTGTGGGCAAAAAACATGAAGGACTGAAATAAAATTATCCATTGTGTTTTGCGATAAGATTTAAGAATCACTGGAAAATTTCTGGAAAAAATGTCAGGTGTCTTTAAATTATGATTATTTTTGAGGGGGTCATATTTTTGACTCAACATTACGGCTGTCATCCCATCCCACACATTGATAGGATACTCCAAATTCCTGTTATAGCAGCAGTGAGGGCGCCGGTAAAGCTTTAGAATGGGTTGAGTATGTACAATAGCGTTTATCAGCCAAACAAGCCAACCACCACCGGCTTTCCATTTTTGGAACTATTGTACATATTCACAAAAAAACTCGTCCTTCCACTTCATGGCAAACGCCTACAGTCACAGAGAACGAACGTTTCTTAGATCTTCTTGCAGTTAATTTTGTCTGCGTTCGTAGTTCGTACTAAGCATGCTAAAAAGAAAATCACACATAATAGAAATAAGCCACACATTGCATCCCCCAGGTGCATGGAGTAACAACAGAGTGACTGACACATGAACAGAGTCAGCTCAGTTCAAAAACAAATTCTTCAAATACAAGAAAACCAATTAGGAATGAATCAGGCGTCCGATGATAATATGGTTATGTGCGTGGTATGATAAAGATTGTGATGATCAGGCGTGATGACGTGTCAACTCTGTATTTTTCGTTATCATTATCACAAACTTGTTTCTAAATTTGTTTAAAATGATTTCTAAAAGGTTAAAAAGGTAATTTTTCACTACCGTAGATAGCTTTATAGGACAGATGGGATGAGACTTTTTGTGATATTAATAGCTATTGTCATCATTAAGGTACTTTAAGGGCAATTTTGGAAATTTTAGCAAATATGGTGTAGCATGCATGTAACAAAACTCCTTGTAGCAAGGCTATTTAAAAATGCAATTGCAATTTGCAGTGTGCATTTAAAAATATATATTTTTGTGGGTAATATTTCTTACACTTTATAAATATGAATTATGCAGCCACGGGGTAATCAAGTTATATCACATATTTTACTCTATACACATTTGATAAACGTTACAAGAAACGAAAAAAAAGTTTGATAAAGCCTTGCTTTTTCATTTTTGGTGTTAAGAATGCTAACACCAACACCTATGAATTGTTGCTAGCTGAGCTTGTAAGATCAATCATGACAAAACACAAAATTATAATTTAACTATGTAATATTCTACGTGTGTGCTGAAAGTTTCAATGAACCCAAGTTTGGTAACAAGTTGTATTTAACCCATCGATGGTCAATCACGGAATAATGGAATTATTTATTTAAATTGGAAGTTGTATGATCGATCGTAAAAAGCGACTGGTTTCTTTTCAAATTTATGCTCTAACTTATTTGGATTATTTTTGGTGTTTGGTTTTGGTGTATCAAATTTATTTACATCTTTCGGCAATCCGTCTAGAGTATTCTTTAGAAAAAACTTGGATGCTTCATTTAGGCAGGATGCATCAAAAATGAAACAAATAATTTACATATCATCATGTAAAAAAGTTTACATTTTAAAATATCACATGAAGAAATACTACATCATTTAACAATGAAACTAATTTCGTTCATCGATGCAAACTGATGATTAGGATTAGATGAATAGAAGAGGTGTGCTGTATTTGTATTATACGTTACTTTGACTTGTAAATTAAAATGGTCAACAGTTTTATGCCTATCTACACGATTTGTACTAATAATTGCCATTTGCCATTATTAATGCACATCCTCGCAGTCCTTGAATATACAAAACGGTTTGATACGTGGTTGTATTTTAAATCTAAAATGAAAAACATTCACTAATGAGTTCATGTGGGTGCCTCATTTTTAACAGATAAGTAACTCTATTTCGGCAAGGCGTTGTCTTTGTTGTTTCGTTGTGATAATCATACTGTGCAGTGCACTATGTATAGAATACCGTATTCCATTTGAAGTTAAAGTTCGTTCAGCTTGGATAACCTTTTTATCTTCTTTTTGCCTGGAGCTGTGGACGTTGCATATACGTACTCAACATTTTCATGTCCTACTCCCCCTCACTTAAAAAATCGATTCATGTTATCTTTAACCGACGAGTCCACAGCATGGATTATGCATTGTATTGTGCCTTATTGCGTACCAAAATGCGCTGTGTTTTAAAAATAATGAGACATGACTTGTTTTTTAAATTATTGGTTGGGTCATTGACATAAACGGAAATGATAACTGAAAATAGCAAACACTCCGTACTCCGTACTTAAAAAAAGAAATTCTTTTTACTAATGATGATGATCTTTCTGATAGGTGAAATTTAAAAGGGTACGTGTATAGCTGAAATATTATTACCGAAAAATGTTACATTATGTACATTTGTACTGAAATGCAAAAAAATCGTGCTGGTAAAAATCTTTAGTTGTTTACTACAATTAATTTAATTGTCAATTAGTAGGATGCCTACCATACATTGCTGAGTTCGAGAGGACGAGTTCAGCATTTTTACACAATGATGAATGATGAACAATGCTGACCTCCTTGATTCTGAATGCTCTTTTATTCTGATTTTCTGGATGACATCATATCATGCTACTCAACATTTCAAGTTTCATTTGCCTTTTGCTAGAACTTGTGTTGGTGTGGTTTACAGTACATGATTAACAGAAATCTTCTGCAAAGAATAGTAATGTAACCCTTCTTATCGTTAGTGGTTCTTGGGTCTAATTCTCTTTAGTTTAAAGGCATGTTGTTTGAGTTTCATAAGTTGATGCAAAACATAAATGCATTCTCTAATGAACTTCAAGGTTTTGTGGAGAATATTTAATGTAAAATAATAATATCGTTTGTAGCGTCCAGAGCAGCGGCAGTAGAGCATTTTTTGCAAATCGAAAATTGAAATGCACCTTATGTAAGCAATACAAGCAAGTGGCGCTAGCTTAGCTTTGAAATATACGGATTTCAAGATTTGCACAATTAGATTGTTCATTGATTCTATAACATTTGCTCCATGGTTGATGGTGTTCATTTAATTAACTCATTACCTTGATGCTTTTTTCCCTTTACTTATTGATTTATACTCTACTAATTACAAACTGATGACTTAATGAACAGTGAAATGAAACCGTGATTATTTCGGCCTGCGGTCAAGCAGGCTAACACGCCACCGGTTCACCATCTCTGATGCCGCATAGTGGATGGATAGTAAAGATGGACAGACGTACGTTTACAAGTAGCACCATGATTAGGTTGCAAATTGCAATCAACTTTATCGTGTGACTGAAGTGATGACATCATGCCTCATATTATTTAGATCACAAAGAAAATCCATATTATGCTCAATCGCTTTAATGAGCAGTACGCTTGATTTGATACACTACTTGAAGCTGATGCTTCCCAGACGCAGCGCTTTAACTTCTGATGGGGTTGGTTGGCTAATGATCAAATGATGGTGGTGGATGACTTATTGATGGACATCAAAAATTGGAAACAACTAGTCAAATGCGATTTGCAAACACTTTGAAAAAAACTTTAATTTTAATTTTTCACCTATAAATATTTGGTATGCTACACAGATTACATAAAAGCTACTATGCACAATACATTGTCATGTAATTGTCGTTCGCAGCATTCATTGTCAAATTTGCACTAGTATTCCTCACGAACACGAACGTAGTTTGGCACTACATATGTATCCTCTAATGTCTGATGAAGACATCCTCAACAAAGTATTTATGAATTCGAGAAAGTATTTTAAACACATTCGAGCATCATCAAATTCACTTTAGAAAAAACATTCACTTCATGGCAATTAAAGTTGATGCAGGTCATAAAATTGATTTAATGGATATTCTACCTTTAAAAAAGTTGACATAAAAACGCATTTCATCATGAAATATTTTAATTTGGAAGAACAATTTACAGTTCAACTTCATACATTTAACATTTTCACAAACAATTGCTAGCAAAGTTTACATTAAAGTATATTTATAATGTTTCAGGAATCATCGCTGCCCTCACAATGATTTCAAAATTGACCATATTCGACAACACCACCAATCTAGTGATGTCACATGCGTCACAACTGAAAGTAGGGACCAATTTAAAGCGCACAGCCAGAGCCAGGTATGTAGCATGCAACAATGGGCGCATTGCATTGTCAGCAATGTACGTTTGGACAATGCTGATAAAGACGACGTATTAATAAACTTTTTTTCTTGGTTTAAATGTTAGATGGAGAAGGTTCAAATGAAACGTGGGCAAACAACTCTCCAAGTTGAGCACGGTGAAAAAATGGAGCTCAGTTCTTCATATCAAGATGAATTTCAGAAGAAAGAGGCTGAAGCTCGAAAAAGGTATTAAAAATATACAGCTACTCCTCCACTTTGTCATTAGTATGTTTGCTTCGCTAAATTAAGAGTCAATATTATGTGAAGTGGTTATAAATATTAAACTTAAGTATGATTTTATGATCTTTTTCACGTGGGTGTGTAGAATGCGAATGGACGACAACATGGTATTGACTCCTGGAGACGTGCAAATAATGGAGATAAGCAGCGACAACACTAATGTGGGAGGAGCCTATGGCCTGTCATCAAATATGACGTCGTCTGAAATGAGTCAGCATGGCGAATACGCATCGTCTGCAATGCACTCATCGGTACAGGAAGCCAGCTCCTCCTCAACGCAATCCATGTCACAACAAAGTAAATCAATGATGACCTCATCTTCTTCCTCCCAGGATCAACAAGTTGTCAGCAGTGGGCAGCAAATGACTTCATCCGAAATGACACAGGAGTCCAGTCAACGGGGTTCCAAACAACAAGTAATACAAACTTCCGGTGGAGGCTTTCCTAAGAAGCGCTTACGCGGAGGTAAAATAGAGATTGTTCCTGACGAATACTTATACCCTGAGGGAGTGAACATCACTTCAACAACAGAAAGTTTAACTGAACTTCAGAAAAGTATTGGTGGACAACCTATCGTGTCTACCGCCGGTAGTAAGATTCAGCAGAGTTCGTCGTCGTCTTCAATGTCGTCATCTCAGCAAGTTATGCAATCAAGCAGTAAATCAGAACAGGTCAAGTCTGAATCAACTTCGAGCCAACGTGTGGTTCGTGGATCCACAACAACTAAACAGGTGCTTAAAGGGGGGAAATGGGTAACTGTTGAGGTATCTGTGGAGGAGGACAGTTCGGCGTCCGTTCCAGACAAGTATTTATATCCGGATGGGGTCAATATCATGTCTACATCTGAAAGTGTTTCAGATTTCCAGAAAAACATTTCAGAATCCAGCACCTCAGCAGATTCTCAGCAAATCAGCCATCAATACTCACTTGACAATTCAATGACACAATCACAAAACGCAAACAAAACTGTCCAATCTTCTAAAACATCATCCACAGACAGAAATGCATCGTCAATTAATATGACTGGACAAGGGGGTTCAACAGTAACAACCACTGTTGCTGCTGTTTATGAAGTGGACAAGAAATCAGGCAAGATGATTATAAGGGGACCACCTACAACGAAACGCATTTTACGAAGTGGGAAATGGGAGATTATAAATATTCCAGGGGAAATCATTCCAGAAGGGTCCATTCAATACCAAAACTTTCAAAGGTTACAGGAACAATCTATAACATCCTCTGACCAAACATTCCAGGATTCTACATTCCAAGAAAATCAAGCCCATTCCCAAAAGACTGTGAATATTACTACTGGACAGGATTCGTCCACACGCCATTTAAAAAGTAGTGTTCATTTAGGTGATGACAAGTTGACTGCACCGCCTGGAAAAAGAGCTGTCCGAGGAGAACCTGTCATTAAAAAGATTCTCAAAGGTGGAAAAATTGAAACAATTATGATGCCTGGAGAAATAACTTATGTCGACGAAAGTTCAATGGACGTCGTTTCAAGATCTACACGGAAATCTAGCAATGCCTCACAACTAGTTTCCTCTGTCCAAGGGACTCAGGAATTTGTAACCGAAAGCTATCAAAGTGCGCAAGGAAGTTCCCAAAATAGCCAACAACAGGTTACTCGTGATGGGGATGTTATTACAACTACAACAACAACCACTTATGTTTACGAAGGGGACAAGCCCCCAGTGGTAAAATCTGAAACAGCAACTAACGTTGTAAAAGGAGCTGGTGAGCGGATTAGTCGCATTGAGGATTCCACAATGCAGTCTTCAACCTCTAAAACTTCTCAACAAAGTAAATCAAGTGTTTCTGATCAAACAACAGTTGTCAACTATGGTCTGAAACCTGGTGAAAATAAAGTGATTTTGAGAGGAGGTAAACTACAAACGTTTTCTGGTGGACCGGCGCCTTCACCAACAAAGCAAGTTCCGCAAAAGACGGGAAAAGTAGTTGACAGAGATTCCAAATCTCAGACTCAGAGTACTCAAATGTCGTCAACATCCACACAGGAAAATTTAACAAGTATGTCCTCTTCTAAAATGGAATCCACATCAGTTGAGGAAACTTCCGCCGTTTCAGTAATTCAAGATGAGAGAAGAAAGCATCAATTCCGTGGATCTCAAATTGAAACCATGACTGGAGGAACAACTCATGACTACGGGGATGTTCAAGGGCTGACAGTGGTCACTCATTCTAAGTCTTCAATGCAACAGACTGAAGACCAAGTTAAAGCACAGGCAGCATTAGAGAAATTGACTACTGAGCAAACCATCTATGGTGTGAACTACGAGAAGTCCTTGAGGACAGCTCAAGTGAAAGGCACCCATGAAAGGGAAATTTCTCGAGGAATTGTCCGAATTAGTGAACATGGTGTTGAAACAACGGAGGACGTTGAGAAATCAATTACAGAAATTAAGTCCGCGGACGTGTCATCAGGAATTGAGGTCGCGGAAAATATTACGAGTACCACGCGTAGTTCCGATAGGCAAACTTTTAAATTCGAGGAACTCACTGCCCGTCAACGAGATGAACAAACCAAGATGTTAACTAGAAAGACTGATACGACCAGGAAAGTGGGCCAAGCTATGGTTGAAGACGTTTATGATGTCAAAACCACATTTGAAAGTAGAGACAGCAATAATGTCAAGTCCGTTGCTGTTGCTGACGAAAATTATACTTCAGCTACTTACCTGGAAAAGCATGAGGGAGAGAAAGTGGGGCAAACTGAGACAACATATTTGGTTTATCCACGGGTAGCTCCTATTCGACATGTTGATAATCTTACAGTAGAAGGTACCACGGAATATCGCACAACTAGTATGCAACATTATGATGAAAAGGAACGTCCAGAAAGGCCAAAACTTCAAAGACAGAATACATTTACCAAGCAGGAAGGGGATATGTACCTGGAAACCACTTCTAGTACTGAATATAAGAAAGGGCCAGGTGAACGCCCTACACCTGTGAAACATGATGATAACCTGCGACCTGAAGGTACTTGTTTTAATGAACTCAGAACATTACGCTAAATATGTATACTGGAAATGCAATCGCTGAATTTAGATAGCAGTACGCTTGAGCTTGCTGAAATTCATATCAGATTAGGTTATCATATCTGTGTTCGCTGCACTGCGAATTGAGCTTATGATGTCACGCATGTGCCGATTTCCAATTGACTTGCTTTGTTTTGTATCGAAATTCGACGCTTTTTATCGGCTTAAAATTTAACAAGGCTAGCTCATAACAAAAGCATTAATAATTTAAGTCAACTGCCTTTGATAAATATTTTTATTGTCATTTGTTATCATGTTTGTAGGAGACTTTTATGATAAGCCTCGCCAGTCTGCACCAATCAAAGGAGAGCGAGCTGACAAAATTGTTCATGCGGACAACATTCGTTTGGAAGGAAATTTTTCAGAGTCGACTACTTCCAGGCAAGATTTTCAGACGTCTGTCAGCCGTGGGGAAAGGTACGACGTGAGGAAATATGAGGATCAACTTCGACTGGATGGAGACTTTACTTCAACTACTGTTAATCGTGAAATGTACCAAACATTCAAAGGGGAACGCGCGGATGTGCGTCGACCAGTAGATAATTTGAAACCTGAAGGTAAGATAAGATCAGTTAATAATATTTGCTTACTATATATATATCTTCGATGTAGATAACATGAAAGAATCCACAAACTAATACATAAGTACACAAATCTGTCTTTAGGGGACTTTTATAAGCCTGTCAAAGATCAAATGGTTCCCGGTGAAAGGGCCAAGCCTGTTCGCCATGATGACAATTTGCATCTTGAGGGTTCTTTCTATGAGCGACCACAGCAAGCAGCACCTATGAAAGGAGACAGAGCTGATATTAAAAAACCGCAGGACAACTTGCGACCTGAAGGTACTAATGAAAACAAAAGATAACGTTTATAATTTGGAATCAAAACATTAAATGGCACTTCATAACACGTTTTTGTCAAATCATAGGGGACTTTTATCAGCGTCCCAAGGAACAAGTTGTTCCTGGAGAAAAAGCAAAGCCAGTTAGACAAACTGACAATTTGCATCCCGAAGGCCAATTTTACGATAGACCTCAGCAAGCTGCCCCAATGAAAGGAGACAGAGCAGATATTCGAAAACCCCAGGATAACTTGAAACCTGAAGGTACGTGTTGTAACGCCCAAACATTCAAGTGAAGGAGAAAAAATATAACAAAAGGTGATCATATGATTATTTAATATACTGCATTTTAGGTGACTTCTACAAAAAACCGAAAGAGCAGCTTGCTCCAGGCGAGCGAGCTAAACCTGTTAGACAGACTGATAATCTTCATCCTGAAGGTCAGTTTTATGATAGACCACAACAAGCTGCGCCCCTTAAAGGTGATCGCGCTGACATTCGTAGACCTGAAGACAATCTTAGACCGGAAGGAGACTTTTACCAACGTCCAAAGGAACAACATGTACATGGCGAGCGAGCAAAGCCAGTGAGGCAAGGCGATAACTTGTTTCCGGAAGGTCAATTTTATGAAAGACCTGAACAATCAGCCCCTCTCAGAGGAGACCGAGCAGATATTAAGAAACCGCAAGATAACTTGAGACCAGAGGGTAAGAATAGTTTTTTACTCCTTTTACATAAATACGACGTAGTGGCTATATTTGTGATTTTTAACGATTACAGGCGACTTCTACCAGCGACCAAAGGAAAGTCTTCAACCTGGCGAACGCGCTAAGCCAATACGGCAAGGGGATAATTTGCATCCTGAAGGTCAATTCTATGACCGTCCACAACAAGCTGCACCATTAAAGGGCGACCGCGCGGATATCCGTAAACCACAAGACAACTTGAGGCCCGAAGGAGATTTTTACCAGAAGCCCAAAGAGCAGGTCACAAAAGGGGAACGAGCTGTACCTGTAAGGCAATCTGATAACCTTTTCCCGGAAGGTCAATTTTATGAAAGACCTCAGCAAGCAGCTCCTATGAAGGGTGATAGAGCTGATATTAAAAAACCAGAAGATAATTTACGACCAGAAGGTTTGAATTTAATGATGATATTAAATTATAAAGAGTGCTCCCTGCAAATCATTTACCCAAAGATAACAGCTTACATGCCTCGACTTTATACGTTTTATAGGTGACTTTTACCAGAGGCCAAAGGAACAATTAGTTAATGGAGAAAGAGCCAAACCAATTAGACAGACAGACAATCTTCACCCTGAAGGTCAGTTTTATGACAGACCACAGCAAGCCGCCCCACTTAAAGGGGATCGTGCAGATATTCGCAAACCGTCTGATAATCTGAAGCCAGAAGGTAAATGCTAAAACAAGTGTTTTATGACGCCCACACAAATGCACCCTAACCTTTGTTTTATCGAAATTTGTTTAACCTTTTTTCAGGGGACTTTTACCAAAGACCAAAGGAAGATGTGGTCAAAGGAGAAAGGGCAAAACCTGTCAGACAAACTGATAATCTTCATCCTGAAGGCCAGTTTTATGATAGACCACAACAAGCTGCACCTCTCAAAGGTGATCGCGCTGACATTCGTAGACCTGAGGACAATCTTCGACCAGAAGGAGACTTTTACCAACGTCCAAAGGAACAGCATGTACATGGTGAGCGAGCAAGACCAGTGAAGCAAGGCGATAACTTGTTTCCAGAAGGTCAATTTTATGAAAGGCCACAACAGGCTGCACCACTGAAAGGAGATCGCGCAGATGTTGTTAGACCAACAGATAATTTGAGACCTGAAGGTAATGGATTGAAACTGATTTGGCACACATATTCATAAACAGTATATTTGTATTTTATTGAAATTATAGTCATCCCTCCCTTTGTGCGTAATAATATGGCATATTATAAATAAATTGATAAAATGATTTTCGCAACAGGGGACTTTTATCAGCGACCTAAAGAAGATGTTATGAAGGGTGAAAGGGCAAAACCGGTTAGACAGACCGATAATCTTCATCCTGAGGGTCAGTTTTATGATAGACCACAACAGGCTGCTCCACTGAAAGGAGATCGGGCAGACATTCGAAAACCTGTTGACAACTTACATCCAGAAGGAGATTTCTATCAAAGACCCAAAGAAGATGTGGTCAAGGGAGAAAGGGCAAAACCTGTCAGACAAACCGACAATCTTCATCCTGAGGGTCAGTTTTATGACAGACCTCAACAGGCTGCGCCCCTTAAAGGTGATCGAGCCGACATTCGTAAACCAGAGGACAACCTGAGACCGGAAGGAGACTTTTACCAGCGTCCAAAGGAACAACATGTACATGGTGAGCGAGCTAGGCCAGTGAAGCAGGGTGACAATTTATTTCCTGAGGGTCAGTTTTACGATAGACCTCAACAGGCTGCACCATTGAAAGGTGACCGTGCAGATATCAGAAAACCAACTGACAACTTACGTCCGGAGGGGGATTTCTATCAAAGACCCAAGGAAGATGTGGTCAAAGGAGAAAGGGCAAAACCTGTCAGACAAACTGACAATCTTCACCCTGAAGGGCAGTTTTACGATAGACCACAACAGGCAGCGCCACTAAAAGGTGATCGTGCCGACATTAGAAAACCTGAAGATAATTTGAGACCGGAAGGAGATTTTTATCAACGACCAAAGGAACAGCATGTACATGGTGAGCGTGCGAAGCCAGTGAAGCAAGGTGATAACTTGTTTCCAGAAGGTCAGTTTTATGAAAGACCCCAACAGGCTGCTCCTATGAAAGGTGATCGTGCTGATATCAAGAAACCAGTCGATAATTTGAAGCCAGAAGGAGATTTCTATCAACGTCCAAAAGAACAGGTTATGCACGGTGAAAGGGCAAGACCAATTAGACAGGAAGATAATCTTCATTCTGAAGGGCAGTTTTATGAAAGACC
>JAQFXM010002039.1:0-27233 GCA_034693345.1 Entomobrya multifasciata
TATGCGGAATGGTCATTACCATTCAAGAATAGACGCTTCTTCTCGTAAACTCGATGCTTCATAATGCACCTGCTACAAATATTGCTTCTACCTGGCAATTTGGCAATATAATTGTGGTTCATGACACCGTGCTAAAAACTCACGACGGCAAATATTTCAATCGGTAGGGCATTTTTCAGAAAAAATTGGAAAGTTTTAAGTCAGAATAGTATAAAAACTCGTCTTGTAAAAGAGCATAGTTTTCAATAGAAACTCATCTTGAACTATAAGGTTTCCGATTAAAATGTTATTTCCACACCACCGTTCGTATTTCAAATGAAGTACTGTAAATATTGATTGCTAAGCAATAATAAAGCATTCATTGATGTCAATTTCATCATGCAAAGAACGAATCAATAACGATTACTTTAATTCGGTTTGTAAACATGTATGGACTCTATTCTAAACTATGAATATAGTTGGAAATGTACCCGAATATAGTTTCAGTGACATTATTATGTTGAACAGTATTGATGATGAAATACAACTTGTATGTATGTATGTGTATGAACTTTACCGAATATGATGCTTACGGTTGAACGTTCAGAAAAACAAGCCATTTTACCAGTGCAGCGCAGTGATCTAATTTAGCCAGAAACGGATTCGTAGCCAGACGAAGCAAGATTTTTAACTCGAATTTGAAACTAAGTTGAGCTTAATGTCAACAAAGTTCACAAGGATCAGAGACAGTCATTATAAAGGTTGAAGACGAGGATAGTTTTTTTACGATAGCATTTTCACCCTTTCATACTTCACAAAATAATATATATGTATATATTTTTGTATGGAAAATTGTATAAATGTAAGATATACCTATTTACACCAAAGCCGGTTATTGAACGGTCGTCTAACGTTAATGATTGCACAACAAGTGTAATATGTGGTTTATGAAAAGAAAAAGCACAGACATGAATTATTTTTGTACTTATTTTCATTTCCACTTTTTCTCGAATGATTCCTTGTAATGGTCTGAAGTCTGAACGTTTATGACAAACCTCTTTGTATTTATTCAATTCGAAAAAACGAATGCAATTAAAAATCAGCACACTTCGATATGGTTCGTATTTTTTCATTACAACGTAACGTCTTTACTTTCATTTTTGTTGTCACTCCTTCCTTTTTACGAGACTCACATGATTTATTTTTATATCGTCTGGAAAGTTATCCGTAAGATTATTCCGTAGACGTTAACATTCAAACTAACAATAACGCATTGCTAAAGTGCATGTGAACTTTTGTAAAAGTGAGCATTCATTTCATTTCAATATCAAAATTTCCTCGCCGTCATAATTTTCAAATCAAGCAAACACGGTCACATTATTGTGCATGATCAAGATGTCTATGATCTTACTCGATTTTACTGAATTAAAAGCTCAAAATACTCTCTTTAGATAATAAAATGACCGGTCACTTGTCATCTTCATTATCATTTCAGAGATATATTCAATCACCCACAAATATATATGAAATCAGTCAGTCTGTCTGTGGTAAAAGCAAGTTATCTCCATGTACTTATTGCAATGCAAAGCAAACCGTACACAACATTCATGCTGAGAAAAGTCTATAAAATTTATCAGCATTTAAAAAGTTTGCATCATTTGTTTGGAAATATTTTACACTCTTGAGTTTACATGGAAAAACGAGATATCTCTGTAAACTGGGCTGTGTTTTCCAAAGCAACGCAACGGCATAAACGTGTACATGCAAAGTAACATGTATGCAACATGTTGTCTACTTTTTCAATTGAAACTTTGTATCGAAATGAGAAATATTTTTTGTAATCCGTATTTGAGGGATCGGCCTTAATGTTGGGTCATCGGAAAAGGTCATTATGACAAAATATAAATATAACGTTCTCAGCATCATCATCAAAAGTATAGCTTAATTATCTTCATCATTCATTATTAGTTAATCGGTGGTATATACACAGTGTGTGTGTTAAATTGCATTCTCGGTTTCGATTCCATTCCAACTTCCAACAGTTTATAGATTAGCTTTAAACATGTAACATTTTAAATGTGTGTAAAATTTGCTTGTTGTACATGTGTAAGCAGTACTTTCTTTATATAGGTGATGATCACATGAGTAATGTATGCCTACTGCAAAAATGGGTGGAGTTCGGGAAAATTTCTATAAAAAGGTATTCTTTATCATTAGTCACGCCAGTGTCACTAATTTATAAGATTATCAGAACGGTTATTCACTTTTTAATACTTTGAACTGGTTTTGAAACAAATTATTTATTTGATAAATGCCCTGCAATAAGTTTAGACGCAGTAATCAAGTTGCCCCATTTAACGATGTATCCCGTTCTTTTGAGCTCAGGAACGTGATCCATACCAATGTTTTAAGTATGCGTACATCTTCTAAATTAGTATGTTCATCTAAATTGATTTACAATTAAGTGGTGTACTCTTTGTCTTTAAAACACTTTTTCAAGGCTAAATAACACAGCCTGTAATAAAATACACAAAGCCAAATTAATGAATACGTCATCATTTAATGATACTTTTGCTGACCTCAGCATATTTTCATACAAATTAATGGTTTAAATACGTTCTCAGCAGAAAACAGCTATCATCAGCAATTTCTTAACGGAGATTTTTATTACATTCATTAAACTAACACGCATGTTCAATGTTATACATATTTGCCTCTTGGTCGGCTTGACTAACTTTACTGATCTCACTTTTCCAGAAGAAATCCCGAATAAATGAAAATATTGAGTAGGAGCAGAACTAACTATAAGATTATTAACTTAAAAAGGAAAAGATCAATCTCAATGACCTCGGATATTCTTTGGCTGGGAAAGTGTGAATAGCTTTTTATCTTAGAAACAAATGTGCGTAGACGTTGGTTGTAGCCACCATTCATAGCGGTCCTCTCTGCTGTGTCGACATCTTCAACTGCTGATGGGGCACAAAAAGGTCCGTCGATTCCAATGGGCGACGACGTGTACAAAAAATAGTAATTATATCAACGACGCCAATTTTTTTACATCTCGTCGAACAATAATAGCTTTTTTATCAAGCGCTGCTGTAGTGGATTCAAGTATGTAGAAAACTGCTTTTGTTTTCTAAAAATAAAAGAAGTGCAAAGGGGACGAATGCGTCATTTTTTTGTTGTGCCAATCTTCAAAAAAATTGATAAGAATAAAATGTAAAATATGTATGCATTTGTTTCAACCCGTGCCGTTCTTACAATTTCTCCAAGAATTCGTTATCAAAGAAAGGAATTGTTCTGCAAATTCAATAACAACTTATCCGCCGAATGAATAATTAAGATTGCTTAGCATTTAGCAAGTACATAGCAGATTTATGTTCCATGTCAATATACTCTCAAACCTTTGTCTTGTCCAAAATATGTTTTTCGACTAGCTAACAACTCGGATGGATATTTAAAAATAGCATATTCCTAGTGACGATATGATGACTTCATACACGATTACTTGGTATGACAAAGGAAATAGCTCATAACTTAAACCAGAAGAGAAAACAATTTATTTGTATGGGTTCAAAGGCAATTTAGAAAACATCTGCACCAATATCCTTTGACATTTGCATGAGAAATAGTAATAAAAAATATTGGTATTCAGGGTTTGAAGGAAATCAGGAAACTCTTTATGAGCCACATTGATTTGTAAACCGGACACGTACAAAGAGAAAAGCAGATCAGTTTTATGAATGTAAGTTTACAACGTACATGTATTGTGTATTGCCTCGCGTTAAAATAAACTAGAGAAACGAATTGTTTGATTTGAATTTAGCGAGTATGTTTTTTTTGCAACCTCTCTTCCTCTAAATTGGGGTGATGAAAGGGTCACTTAAACAAAGAGACATTAAAAGGAACGTTTACAATGAAATATAATTTTTGAAAAGATCACGCGTTAGTAGTTATTTCTACTTCCTAATCTTTGTAAGAAATAGAGATTTATGAATCAAGTCTAAATCACTGGATTGTTTATATTAACAGTCCGTACTTTGTATTCTTCGACAAAAAAATGTTATCTTAAGAACGTGCAGTTATGTCGCTTTAACAAAAACAAACAGCTTAGATTACAATTGTGACTGCTAATATTCATGGAAATTCATCCCACCAAAGAAGTCGCTAATCTCATCAAGTTTCAATTAAGTGACTCATCAATTCTTTGTCATTTCAAGAAATGTTTAAATATTTACCGCTTATCAGATTAAGCTAGATAGCTGTTTATAATTAAGCAATGACATAAAAATGTACGTATTCAATAATAACTCGTACAAGAACTTCTTACGCTAAAATAATAGAGAAGACTCCTAAATTTCTGACCAGTTTTTAAAAATAATTATTTCCAATAGACAAATATGGATAATACCTTGCCTTAAAGTAAATGTTAATTAATTTCATTAAAACAATTTTCAATTTTCTTTACGCAATTCATACAATAATTCATACCGATACTTTATATTAAACCCTAATATTAAGCAGATAAATGCCTGTGAAGTATCAAAGGTGCACTTATTTTTCGAAACTTTTTTTTTTGCATTCTGTTTTATAAAATCCGACCAGTAGAAAGATGAGCTTATACGCTCAAAGCACAAATAGGACGAAAACGCAATAACGCAAGCGGTTTTTCGTGCACACACGCATTTAACTCCATCATTCGTTACCAAAAAAGCGATGATGATGATGATGCCTATGCACCATGCAGACACCATCACCATACCACCAAGATATACGATAGTCATCCCATTTCTAAAAAAGAAAGAAAGCATAAACGCAAACGGAGAGAGAAGACTGGTTTTTTTTACTTGAATTGAAGATGTGTAAGTGTGAGAATCACTGCTGACCCGGATCTCAATTCGATGCTGGGCTGGTTCTGGTTGCGATTTAACCAACCCAATATACACACATACTTACAAAAAAAGCTAGTTAAATGCTAAATAAATAGAAAATTTAAGGCCAGGTAAAAAAGGGACTAAAATATACAAAAAAAATTAGTAGAAACTATACAGCTTTTTTAAATATTTTTATCAAAAAGATCTTTCTAGGCGTTAAAAATACTTTAAAATCTGTCATATAACCATGATGAAAAGAAGCCGACACATTTAAATAATTTTTGAAATTTGACAACTGATATGCCTTGAACAAAGTTGGATGACCAAATCACCAAAAAGATTTTGGATTGAAAAAATAACGAGTTTATTTAAGCAATAATCAGCCATTAGCCTATTAATATTACCCTTCATTGGATTTAGCACACAGGAAATGCACACAGTTCAGTACACACGTTTTTATATTAGCGGATGTAGAATTACTTATTAGAATGACCAAACAGATCGCTCTTTGTTTTGCTAAAAATACATAAATTAATATAAAAAAGCTCGCTAATACTCTTAATTCAATCAAGATGACATTATTGCAAATAGGTAAATACGGATTACGCTTTTTACATTGAATCACAATCCATTCACATGCACTTTATGCACGTACGTAATTATGCATTACGTGTTTAAAACTAATGCTGGTAGTAAAATCTTTTTGCAAAACTTGAGAAGAATCAAAGTGTCCATTTTTAATAGCTTTGGACTTCCTCATCATCACCGAAATATGATTCAACAGGACAGGACGCAACTCAATTCTTAAATTGTTTATCTATTTGGAAATTAGGCACTTTATACATTGTGACCATTAAACAGTATGAAATTTCATTCGGGCTCGTAAAACAGGGATAATCTCTAAATCACTTAAAAATAAAATCATAAATGATGCATAATAATGATTCCATTTTTGATCTGATGTAGTTATGATTCCAAAATGCATGTTTTCTTAGAATTCAACATAAAACCCAGGGTCGATAATTATGCAAACATTGTTTCTCTAATGAGTGAAGTCGTCGTCATCTTTTAGTAATCTCCGTGTTTTTTTCTCAGACATGAGTCGAGTCCAGATAAGTCTTTTCAATTTTTATTTGCATGTTTTAATGTGATTTTGACAAACAAGGGAAATTCTTATCTTTTTCGCGGACACAAGATATATAATATATATTTTTTGGCGTGTGAAGGAGAGAAAATGGTCAGCCAACAGTTTTTTTATCAAATCGTTTTTATTATTATGTCTGGATTTTTATGCATGTCCGTAGCTGTGTTGTTTTTAAAAGCTTCCGAAGTCATTTAACTTTAACACTTTCAACGAACTTTACAATTTTTTTGGCATTAATCTAAATTGGCCAACTCTAGACACTGTGTTATTTTTTATCAAGTGTGAAACTTATTTATTGTCTGATTCTGACTGATGCATATTATGCTACTTTAATGTATATAACCTTTGCCACCACGTGAAACATTATTATTTTCTATTGACAATAATTCTATTTGCGTCAAACCATTTTTTTCGTTTTTTGCAACATTGTTTGGCTTTATGTTGTTTTAAGTACTTTGATATACTAAATATGCTATATAGATGATAAACTAATACTTTGCGGGGTTTGATGCCAACATAATGATAAAGGTCCCAATGGTATTTTTATTATCACGCCTTACAATACACAGTAATAAGATTATCTATATTTTTGTTACAAAGACATGTCCGTCGAACAAGTCAGATATACACAACGTTATTACTGTAAACAACTTGACCAAATCAGATAAAATTTACTTTAACGATAAAACACATAACCATTAAACTTTATTTCAAGAGACTTATTAGAAATAATCAAATCAATTTCAAATATGAATGTAAAGATATGAGAAGTAAAGAGAAGGTCATAATTGTAAATTAACAGTTATAAAAAATCATGTATTAAATAAGAAATAAGGAATATTAATCATTGTGCTCTCATTTACGAGGTCGCCCGATAAAGTCCGTGCTACCCAAGAAGCTACCAGCACCCCCGCCAATAGCCCCGAGAACTCCAGCAGCTACAATTGTCGCCATAGGTCCAACAATCAGCTTACCAATACCAGCGCCAACAAGGGCCCCTGTGATTCCACCAATTACGCAACCAGGAGTTCCATATGCTTCGTTTCCAGCTCCCTTTGCAATGAAATAATATAACAATACATAAATCTTAGTACATTTTTATAAGCACTTATCTTTCTTTCAAATCTGTATGAAACATACCCCACCCGTAAGTCCAAGAATCACAGCTCCTAAAACTATTGCAAACGACTCAGCTATTTCACTCGCCGCACCACCAACAAACCCTCCGAAAAGACCACTGCAAATTAAAACACGTTAATTATCAATCACATTCAGTTTCATGATACATGATTCACATGTTGTCTCAATATACCCCAAATATCCTCCAGTAACAGCACCAATAACAGTCATTGCTGTTTGGTCCTCCTGGTAGCCTCCAATCAGTCCACCTAGTAATTTAACAAGATTAAAGAATCACATTGTAATTTGCAGTCATGCCATAATTATAACTTTAAAATGGTCAACAATATCAAAATATACCGATAGTTCCACCAACAGATCCAAGTATAGATGCCCTTGTTGGTCCATCAAGCGCACCAACTGCAGCCCCAATACCAGCCCCGATTCCTCCGTACATCATCGCATTTATTCCATTTTCCTTGAGTTGTCTGCTACTACGCATTTTTGCCATTGGGATCGGCATAACAAATTGACAACTCACAAAGTTGAAAAAACACAAGTTAAAAATAAGGCACCACGCGATAAACGCGCGACAATGTAAGTATTTCGCCATCTGGACAAAAATGCTTTTAAAAAACTGCTGTAAAAATTAACAAATAAATATGTTAATGCAAATTTGATTTTTTCCCTGATTTTTTTTCACTGATCACTTGCTTCTCCAGTAAGAGTTCAGAAGAGACTAATAGAAAAATACAAGTCGCTGGAAAAAATGTAAAGATGGAGAACAAACTCTCTTCCTTGTACACTTTTTTCATTGTTGTTTCAACTTGTTGTCACCTTTTGCCAGAAAGTACAATAACATGGGTAAAAAGAGCTTCCAGTACAATATTTGTCTTCCTTGTTGCTTGAGAATGTACATATATTTGAATGGACAATGTAAAACGTACGAAGAAAAACATTTGTTCCCTTACCCTTAACCTTTGTTTACCTGGTTTGTGACCTTGGCCGAGAAATTCTTCGCCTCACAAAATGATTTTTGGATTTTTGATCCTTAGCCTTGAATCTTCTGTGCACACACCTTACTCTCATGATTATAAATTCCAGCACAGTCCAGTGAACGCAAAAATTGTATGTGCATATGCATCATGGGTATATATGTTATGTGAGTATAGTATATGATCATAATATCATGAATAGATCATGTAAAATGCCCGGAACCAATTGCTTAACTTTTTTTTGTCAAAATGCATGAACACCTATAATGGTTGTGCTCCTAAAGTGATTTAATATGCCAATGATTAGTATACCAGCTATGAAAATACGCAAAAACAAAACTGCATTTTAGTTAATTTCATAAAATAGTTATATCGCTAAAATTTTATTGGAAGCAATAATAAATTCCAAAGATTAATTATATCAAAAACTTTTTTCTTTCTACACACATTTGGCAAGTATGTATTCTTATATGAATTGAAATTAATAATGAAAGCTTGTGATACTAAATTACTAAGCTTTTTTGATGTAAGCATCCTAAAAAAATGGGAATGCAATAAATGATTTCTAATACTACAAAACATAATGATAAATTGACAATATTTACATAATAAATTACTATTGAAAGAAGATTAAAAGGATCATTAACAATAATAAAAAATCACTAAAAAACTAATTTTTTGTTGGTTTTCTTTTTTTCTGAATTAAATAAATTTACTAATTCATAATTAGCTCTAAATACTAAGCTTTATCGGCTTCTCACTAAAATCTACTAACTACCACTTGCACTGCAATAATAATATTTAAGGGAACTTTTCGTTATAAAAAAATAAAAAGGCACAAAATTCTGCTATTGGCTACCTAAAACCTCTAAAATGTCTAAAACTTTTCTAAAATGCAAGTTAAAACATAACTTGTGCAAAATACTTAACTATCTACCAACTTTGCCTATTTCATTGTCTACTGTGTCATTTCTCTGCAAACTTATTCAAGAAAATAACTGACAAGCATTAAAATTAAAGAGTGTCTCCAACATTTTATTCCACTCTAATTAAAAAACAAAGTCAACAACACACACCACCGCACCTCACACACATCACAGTAAAAAAAATCCTACAAAATCTACAAAACAAATTATTAAACAAATTCAACAAGGAACTCGTTGGCCATTTCTATAAAAATAAAGCCTGCTTCCTCTAACCGTGTATTCTACAGGGACTACGCTTACAACTTTGGTGAAATTATTCAGTGGATCAGTTTCTAGCTGAGGAAAAATTACTTCTTTAATTCCAGTAGTAGCTTGTTGAACTGATTGGGGTATCCCAACATCCACAACAAGCATTTCAATAAAGTTATCAGCAACATAAGCTTTGGGGAGGCAGGGTACAAGAAGTAATGTCTTTTGACTTATGTTGTAACAACCATTGGTAGCGATTTGTAAAGCAGTACTATACGAACATTTAAGGACAGGGGGGTCAACAAAAACTACAACAGAATGTTGTAGCAATTCACCGTACAAAGATAAGTTAGTTTTTTCTCCGGAGTATTGATCCTCCAGAGCGACGACGACCACCCTGAACTTCCTGTCTTTCAAATCTAAGAACAAAATGCCAAAAAAACATATAAGCCAATGTGGAAAAATAAAAATTACGATTAAATATTTTAAGGTGGAGAAATATTACCTTTAAGATTTCTATAAACGGTTCCACCAGCAGCTATAAATTCGTCTTCCTCTTTTGTGTCCCTGCAACCAGCGCCTTGATCATCCCTTTCTCCAAGAATAAAGACGCTGACACGTATCCAATTATTGAGCATTTTAGTTGCCGCAGCGATTGCAGATGCTCCCTGCCAGCTTCTTTGACGGGCTAGTACAAGTACCTCTTGGCTACATAAAAAATAATACATTATGAACATTTTAATAGGTTACCTTACTAAATTTCAGATCATTTACAATGTTTAAAACTTAATATATAATATGTACTTACTATGTCCGCCGTTTTTTATGTATAAGGGCCACACTGTATTCCGCAACGGCATTTCCCATCGAGTCTATCAACCTAAGGGGCAAGGGGCAAAATGATATTGCAATTAAAGTGACAGTTGTAATTAAAATCATGAATGTTTAAAAACTTTAATTGTATTAGGATTTTTACAAACCTGTCAAGGGAGTAGTTCTCGTCTAAAGCATTCCTCAAAAGCACTTCAGAAGTAAAAGGTAGCAATGCAGGTACCTTTGAGTTGGTTGATGGAACGGTGTACCATGATGGGTAGGTTGGTGGATCAATTACTATTCCATCCTGGACATCTTGCTGGGAATGAACTTCAAAATAATTGGGATGTATTGATGTCCACTCACTGTCGTTCACTGTGTAAAAATTGTAAAATAATTACAAAAATTAATATTATATGTCTTCATAAATTGCAAAAATAATATACAATTTATAATTTTTTTTAAACTAACCAATTTGAAGGAATTCCTCCTTTTCCCCAGCCTTTTCCAGCCAGTTGGTATCTCCACGAATGACAGGATGCAGTTGCAAATTTGGAAGGGCCTTTACACCGCGCCTTTTCCAAAGTGGCGACGACATCGTTATCTTTTTCAACCCCATGGCGTCCCTCTTTTTGGTACGGGAAAGTTGGTCATGAACAGGAGAGCACGCCAAACAAAGTGATGGAGGAGGAGACTCTTGCATAGTTTTCAAAGAAGATACCGGCTTACTAACTGAAGAAACAATGTTGATAATCCTCCATTCTTCCTTCGGATTCAGCCAGTGACTAGTACAACAAATGGTGTGAGCTTCCGGTACTGGAGCTCCCCACAAGGTAAAGTTAGTATTCATACCCAAATTATTCATTATTTAACAGAAATAAGCTAGTCAGTTTAAAAAATTTTAATGTCAATTAGTTAGGTCAACTAAATAAAAACCAATCAAGCCCAAAACAATATTCTATTCTAAATGGGTCACTAGTAAAAATACAAAATTACAACAAAAAACCCAACCGTGTGCAATATTTCTAACGTGTCAAATTAAACAGTGCACCAATTTCAAAACAAAATTAACAACATATTTAACAAGATATAGCAACTAAAAAAGGAAGGCGTGTGCAACGTTAGTGAATCAAGGAGCATTGCAACGGCTGGTTAGAAACGGAATAAAAAGTGAAGTTCAGGAGACAGAAAATATTTGAGAAGCGGATAGTCTGACTGGATGCTTTTAGGATGCATGCCTCAATTTGCATTTAACGCTAGTTTTCTGTTGGATGATAGGATGCGATGATATGAAGCTAAAAAATTTAAGTCAATCATATAACGTTTATTTAACGACCTATGCATGTATTTCTATGTACATAATATATAAAACTACATATAAGTAAACTGGACGCATGTTGGTGTAGTTACTTTAAAACTGGAGTAAGCTAACAGTTTAAAAGAAGCCCCAAAAAAAGGTATTTGCATATTTTTTGCGAAAGGCGGTCGGCAGGCGGTATACATGGTTGTATAGCAACCAGAAAGACGGAAAAAAGTGATCAAGATGAACAAGAAAGTATAAAGTCCCTGACTGAAAGATAAGCGTTAGGTATGAAAGCCAGGCTAGTAATGTCCAAGACAAGTATGCATACTAAAAAATTAGCGTAATTGATAAAAATTCAAACTAAGAAGAAAAAAATATATCGAGAACTTACAACGTGAGTAGGGAAGTTTTTTTCTTGTGTGACTGAAACTAAAAAATGTGAAATGGAATCAAAGAAATCTTAAGAAGGTTAGCATGTAGAATTCAATTCACAATTGGGCATTGTGTGTTGCAATATACTTGCAATGCAGTTAGAATAGATTTGTTTGAGAAATTGTGTCGAAAGTTGGTAGGATGTTGAATGGTATTGAAAAAAATGTGGAACAATGATTTTATTTCCATGTCACAATATTTGGTTGTTTGTGTCATTGACTCGTAGCCTTCTTTTTCTAAGTTAGTAGATGTGGAAATACCCGGGCGTAAAGCTGCTGGTCCTAGAAAATGATTGTATGAATGCCACCATAAGATTTTCAAAAGCAATTTGATAGCCAAGAGCAGTATTTTCTTAGATTTACAATGATTGTAATTTTATTCAGTTAATTAACATTTATGTACTCATATATATAATTGATACATATAATAAGGATTGAAGAATACATACATATTATACTCATGAACAATATTTAATGGAATGACTATTGACTTGAATTTACTTGAATTCATTAAGTATAATACATGAACAAATAAATTACATACATAAGTTGTTTTTAAAATGTGACACTTTTTTCAAGTCGTCACATTAAAATCAATTGATTATCATCAAAATTCTAAAATCTACAGTTTAAAGCCACATGCCCAGCACAGTTAAATTTAGTTAAAATTAGGTTTTTTATACAATGACTTATTAACGTTTCTTCACTGAATAGTTTTTACAGTTTTTACGAATGCTTAACCTTATAAATATTTCGATACAAGTACTTAATTTTGTTTCAGAATACTTACAACTTAAAAAACTATAATATATTTGCCATCATCTTTTAAAGCAATCAGTAGTACAGAAAAAAATACAAAATAAAAGTCAGGCCATAGATAAGCCATAGCACAGGATAATGGTGACTATTTCCAACAAAATTTAAAAAATTACAACTTAAATTTACTTAACGTTACAACATACTTTGCATTTTAAATGTTTTTATGAAAACGACAAAGGAACTGAGAACATTTGAAAATGGCAAGATAGTTTTTGTACAATAAAAGCTAAAAAATTAAACGTCATTCGTTTAAGCTGCTCTAACAAAATCCTTCCAGAATAAATTCTATCAGAAATTGTAATTCTGTTATTTTAAAGGGTTTATATAATAGCCATATTTTTTAAATATGTAGTTTTTAGCAGTCATAATTTTTTATACAATAATAGATCAGTTGGGATCATGGTAGTCCGTAAAACAGATCAAGAGAGCCGAGATAAAAATCTCGGCAATAATACATACACAATAAATGCAAACTTGGTACAACCCTCTTCTTTTCTTTCGAATTCAAGAGCGACTCACCACCTCACAATATCAATATTTACCAATCTCACAATCGGTTTTATAATTATAATTAAGTAGTTTTAATAATATTTTTAAGTATCCGTTTTTAATTTTAAATAGCAATTAATACAAACATGTTCGTTAAGATCTTAAATGTTAAAAAGATTCATCATAAACGCCACTTCTTCCTTCAACCAACTAACGCAGCTAACACCTTTCCACCTCACATACCAATTATACCAAGTATTGTACAGGGAGTCCATTATAATTTCAAGTTTATCCAAATTTTAAAATGTTTAAACTAAAAATCTTCTTCTACTTCAATCCTTATCCACGATAAAAATTACTAAAATAATACATATACATATAGCGAACATAAAAAATAAAAAGCAGCTTTGAAACTGGCAGTTTTCGATTTGCGAAAAAACGTAGCTGTTTAGCTGTACATAAAAATTAAACGGTAGAAAACAAATCGTACATTTTTGCACATATTTTTCTTGACCAATCGTAAAACTCGATTAAATGCGATTACTTTTTCTCTTCTAATTTTTTAACTATCCGATTCCGATTACACTTAACTAACAGCTCACTCCACTTGCTGCGTACATCCATAAATATTAATAGCAACATAACTAAAAATTTCCTCTTTCGTAAATAAATTCAGTTTTTTGGAATATTATGTAAATCGGTTTGGTTGAGAAATTAGCACAATGGCTTTTTTGACAAGAACATGTCTAAAAATTGGTTTAGAATACTTCATTTCATTAAACAAAAAAAAATCTTATCGTTTACTTCCTCTAAAATTCTGCGATTTCCCTTCTCACTTTACTTTTTTGGCGCATATTTCATTAAAAGTAATAATGTAAGCACTAAATTAAATCTATCCGATCTTAACTATTATCTACATATATTAAAATGTATGTTGAGATTGTATAACTTGAAAGTTTACTTGAGAATAAAATGTTAAACGCATAAATGCATATTTAAAATTTAAAATCTCCGTGGAGTGTAACATATTATAAATGTACGTGGTAAATGCAACCTTCTCTAACTGCAAATACACATTGTCAATAAAAATGAACGAATAAAAATTTAAAAAAGAAGAAATGATGCTTCGAGTGTCGTGATGAAATGCGTGATGCTATCTGGCCATTGTAAATAGCAAGATTGTATCTACACGCCAATAACTAATAGCACCCCGTCGTCAGGATAACAAAATGGAGATCGTTAACCCTACCAGGGCCTCTAGCTAGTTGTTCTTATTCGGTTTGTGTAGATAGCCACGTACTTTGGTTTCTTCGCCGTCCTTATTGATTTGAACTTCTGTGTAGCGTTCACCCTTCGTGCTGACAACTTGACCTTCTCGATAACGAACCATCTTTTTTGGCTCCTAGAAAAAAATGAAAATTTAAAAAATTAGTTTATATGAATTTTACAAATCCTTTTTTTCTTTTCTTTTGCAAAAGTAAATTAAAGCTTACAGCTTTTGGCAAAAGCGGTTTGTACTCCCGTGAGTCCTCAGCCTTATCAATGAAGCCATACCGAGCGAAAATCCTGTCCTTCAAAGTTTTCTCATCCACATCTGACTTGGACTGCAATTTCAATTTCAAAGTAAAATTTTTGTTGTTAAAAAATAAGTAAACTTATGAATTTGCTTTCGAATAAAATATGTACTTACATTGAGTCGATGACGATTAGTCAACTGAATGGGCGACTTGATTTCCCCAGTTTCCAGCTGAACCAAAACCATTTGGACAGCCTTCTCCAAATCCCCATTGGCAAGTGCAACGAAATTCTGTGCGTCAATTTTTTGCAAAGTTGGAAACATCTCCATCAAAGTTTGCGTTTTTCCATTGTGTTGATCTTCGTATAGCTACACGTTCAATCAATTTATGCACAAAATATATAGCCATGTAACACTTTTAAAATTCGTATGCATATGTTCCAATTTATATTTATACCTGAAGTCGTTGCATCAAATCGTTAGCATCACACTCCGACTCACTAGTATCAGAGACCCTTGGAGTGCGAGATTTTGAATTCTTTCGACCACCCCCACCTACTCCTCCACCTCCCCCTCCGCATCCATTAGCCTGCCCGTTGCAGCTTCCCCCACCACTTGATAATCCACTGTCCGTTGAAGATTCCGAGTTGCGTTTGGACCTGGGTTCCCGAGGCTTTTCGTTGCCAATTTCTCCAAGTAGTGAGTCAAATACGAATGCATGGTTTTTTGCTTCTTGCGCTAGAAAATAAAGTAAGGACCCATGGATGCATAAAGTAAGTTTCCTGTTTGTTCCACCCACACTTCCCCTTGCTTCCACTCAAATATATCTCACCTTTCTTCTCTGCCTTTATCTTTCGAAGACTCTCCACCAATTCAAATATCCATTCAGTCACAACAGTGTGTGGAATTTTCTCGAATTCCGGAAAATAGGCTGACAGCATTTCATAAAATTCCTCCACATCAAACAATTCATCCAAGGTGCCCGTTTCACATGCCAAGTTCTCCAATACAGTAACCACATAGTTCAAAACGATCTCGTCCAATGTACTGCATTAATAACAACCCATACCCAAGTTTATCATGATAGTTTATGTAATTTATGCATGAAGTTTTAAGTAACTACGTAAAAATTAATAAAAAAAAATTAAATACCTGAGATAAGACGACTCAATATGCTGATTGATAAAAGCAATCATTGATGACGTCACAAACTTGTCAGTCTCCGAATTAGTTTGTAGATCCATTTTGCTTTGTCGATTTGCAGAAAAATCTTCAAAAAAATCCCAAGTTCCCCTAATAAACGGACGTGTCAAAGTTTTGCAAGAGTGCCCTTCCTCTGACCAATACTTAACTTTTTTTGCACAACTGACGTGGTCGTTGCTGACAGGACGCTATGAAAGCAAGCTATTCTTCCTCTTTAGTTTTGCAGAGAACTGTTTCGCTCACTCATATCTCTCGAATACATCACACATGTAATTACATACGTGTGTTACAATGTAACATGATATTAAACTAGAATTCCAGTTTAATAATTCAATAAAATATTTTCAATAATAACTTCAGTGTCTTTGTTTCAACTTGTATATGAAAAAATGCGCTTATTCGTATGTCACGTCAGATAATGCAAAGTTGCTGTAAAGTAAAGTAGTCGTAGAAATATGACCCATGCAGCTGTCCAAGGTTGAAAAAGCTTCTTCACCAACCACCAGTTAGTTTAGATAGATAAAATTGGTAGAGCACAAAAGAAACTGGCATAGAATTAAAATGTGTTGAATTTGCACAATTTTTCAAGTAAATATCGTATTACTTGTTGTCCTGTATGGATTGGAGTAGAGGTACTAACGTGGACGAAAGTTAAGATAATATCCTATTTCTTTTTTCTAACCTCTGACGTGACGACAAATGACGGAGAACTATCAACGAGAACGAGTAACAAAGCGATTTTAGTCCAATTTCATTCTGAAGAAAAATGATATAGATTTTCTGTCTAGTGACAAATTGTTCTGATGATAATGATGTAAGGTGGTTGGTTTTAAGTGAAGATGACGATAGCTTATCGGGGTAATTTACGATTTCCAATTATTATTTTTGTTTTTGTTTTGTTGTAGCAGTAGCAATTTATGGGTCAACTAGAGAAACTGCTATGGTCAAAGGTAAGTAAAGAGGAGGAGCTGTTGTGGTGTTGTTATATCCATTGAAGAAGATTTGATGGGCATGAATATAAGTGGGTTAAGTCGACTTTGATATTCAGACCCAACAACGTGCTCGCTTTTTGTATTGTTAACTGATGATTGAAACCGCATTTTAATTAGTTTACTACCAAGATGACAAGGATGATGATGAGAGGAAGCGTGCGTGGGTGGATGATTTAATGCAAAAAGTAATCGATGTTTTTAAATGATGACTATATTATGATGTCACAAATCCGAGAGTGTATTCACTGGATCAGTAAAGATATATTTTATTAGTTTTTAAAAAGTATTTCAGTTTCGTTCACCTTCAAAAATGAAAGTTAATACCTATTGTACGTTCAACACCATCGACTTTTAATATGCGATCAATTTACTGTGGTTTTCACGTTTAGCGACTAACTTGTTGACAAACAAAGCATTTTCCTTTCGTTGTTGATAAGTTGGATGTAAAATATTAACTCAAGTCTTTAGGATGCACACACGTATCAAATATCGATATCAACATTTAGTTCTTCATACATTGACACCATAAACACACTCCTCATAAATTTTCATCACAGTCGGTAAGTAAAGTTAATCCGCTTTTCCCAAGCAACCACTTTCTTTATGCATGATTACTTTACTATAAATATTTTTGTTTGAAATATCTGAGACAAATGCAATGCAACGTATTATATATATTTTTTCGATGTGACTGCACTTAAAAGATGTACATATAATGTAATGACACTTTAAAAACTTTGCTGCTCTCTTTTTGTTCCTCTCTCAAAAAACTGTTCAGTTTACCAGGCCACACACAACCAAACACATTCAAACAACTTATTGCAGAATTGGTTTCCAGTTCCAATTTAATAGCTTATTAGATGGAGAAGGAATTTTAATTATTTTTGTGTTGCTCATTACACTTCTTTAAAAGAACATTAAAATGGGATTATCAAAAGTAAAGTTGTGTGGGTAAAAGACAGAGAGGACAGAGGAACAGGCAGGCGGAGAGTGCAGAAGTGAAACGAGAAACCCAACTTTACTTTTTGTTTTGTCTTTTTATCTGCATGTTCTTTTCTCTGCTATGCTTTATGCTCTTCTTCAATTTCTTTCTATTGAGCTGTATATCGTCGTACACATAAAAAACTTTTCTTGTATAATATATGCTATTACATATTTCTATTCCAGCTATAGCTATACAAACACCACTACTACCACACAAGCAACACATCCATCCAATTCCAGTACCTTTTACTGGAGCATCTCTGGATGGAATTATGACGATCATGATGTTTTTCGATACGAATGTTACGAGTAGGGTTTGTGCTTGTGCTTTCCAAGTTCTCTGAGCTACGAGCTCAGTTCTCTTGCTTTTTACTATCCTACACATGAAGTGTCGCTGCAAGTGTTTATAAAATATATTGCATTGGATTGCTTTCAAATTCCGCTAGTATTATGTACAGTATTACAATTTTAAGGATGATGTTAGAAAACTGCATATGCCGTTCAAATTTAAGGCTCATGTTTGAAAATTCGAAACCATAATATAAAATGCATATATTGACTTCAACAGATTAAAGTGTGATGCAAAAATTGCAATGTATGTTTAGTACATGGTTGACTGGGGTTAGAGTCTTTGAAGTATTTTGAAGGCATAAAACACACCAAAGCACTTTCTGGGGACTGGGGACTTTCAAAAATGTCCCAACATGCCAAATTGACCCCGGACTTAACCCAAATTGACCCCGGACTTAACCCAAATTGAGTTTTATTTCATTTCATAAAGTTAAAAATCGAAAATGATATTTTTCAGAGCGGTCGTTACTAGTACAAGTTACAATAGCCTGCTACTAACTTTTCTAGAAACATATTCGGTATTGTACCTCTTTCCCAACTTCCGCTATATATCTTTCTCGCATATTTCATACAACTTTGCTGTATTATAATCACCACTGTTGATAGTGTTATGTGATGGATGGTGTTATGTTGGTGTAGTACTCTCTGGTTTAGCAAATTCGCCGAGCAACAAAACTGAATCGGTTTTGAAACAAAAAGCATAAAATTAGATGCTCATAAGATTTTGTGCAAGAGAGACACAATCTGGTAGAAGCAACCAGCAAAACGACAGTGTAACACCTGAAAGAACATTAATATTACTCACAATACCTACAAATCATTCCATACGGAGAGAGCTGACAGTAGAAATGTCCAATAAATCCTCCAAATTATATTAAACCAATTATTATTTGATTGTCAGTTGGAACAGCTCAAAATATCATGTTTCCGTTCGATTCGGATCTACTACCAATTCAACCAAATTGAACACTAATGCATTATATGAACTTGAACCGAGAAACTTAATATAATTTGCCATATAATAATCAATAATACCCACTTTAATAATAGAAGCCAACCAAGCAAAAATAATTAATCATTAATAATTAAATTTGTCGCTATTTGATATAATGGCCGGAAATAGACAGGTACTACGGCAATGCACAGTACGGTTAGTTCCCAGTGGAAATTCAGGTAGAAAAACTAATCAAACTCAATCCTTTTTAGTTTTAGTCAATCTATGGGGCCGAGGCGGAGGTTTTTTTCCAGCATTACAATATATATACATATAATATACTTTGCATGTATGCATATATATTTATCAATGTATTAATATGCCCCAGATAAAAAAACGAATTCGCTTATTGATTGGAATTGATGAAGCAAGAATACAAATTACTAATTTGCAAATCAAATATTATTCCGTTCGTTTAGCTATTCGGTTTTTTTGCAGTATGACGCATGACCTCCACGAGATTTTGAAAGTAGTTCGGGGAACGTTAATGCAATTGCATGTCAAACACTATCCTGAATTATCATATTGGGAAAAGATTAACCAACAGACTGAACTTTGTGAATTATCCATCAAACCTATTCGACTGATAATCAAAGCAGTTTTTTGATGTGCTTTTTGATCTACATTACGTTACATGACAAAAAATTAATGCAAAAATCGATTATTTTGATGGGAAATGACTAAAAAGAACTAAAGGAAATAAATGACACTATGATAAGAAAATTTTGATTACAACAGCTTATTCCCATTAAATTGCTTAACAAATTTTCGCAGAAAATTTCCAAAGCCCTTTATCATAAAAGAGTATTGCTTCATAGGAAACACACTAGAATAAAATAAGTATTGTATATCATACCACCACTATATTGTGAATTGGGACGTTATGTGTTATGTATTTTTTGTGTGCTGATGTTTTTTTGCAGATCTGTATCTCCTTTCACAATCCACAGGAAATTGATTATGAGTACACCTATAGGTACGTCTGCGGATGTAGAATAGATGTTTTTTTTCAGGAAGGAGTAGACACTCATACATAAATACATATATGGAGCAATGTTAAATGTTTATATGTAATTTATTACATTGCTCTTCTACTGCTTCCTCTCTGCTGTTTTTTCTTCGGTTGTCATTCATCATTTCCATAAAACATCCCACTGCTGCACTGTGTTGCATTTGCTATAAAACTGGCTGTTTTTTGTAATCGATCATCACTCCGGCGGATTCCAGATATCCGGAGGAGATACCTGAAAACAAAATACATTCATGTTGCTTGTATAATCAAAAAAGTCGTGATCAAAAATGGATGAAGCTTGTATTCCAAATAAAAATATTGAAGATCTGAGAATGCACAAAAATGTACAGACCTCTTTGTATTCAGTAGAAAAGAAAGATCAGAAAAAGTTATTACAAACCTACAAGTACTCCTTACACTCAACACTCACTCATGTTGAGTAGCTTTTTTATTGATTGATTTTTCTTGGAAATAAAACACTTCTGTAAAGTAAAAAACCATATTTTTATCAAATTACACATGCAGGCTTATGACATAGCGGATTAGTTGGAAATAGGAAATGATGACTATTCTGTATTTAAATCTTTGTCACTTTAGCAACCAAACCAGCATTTCCTTGATAGCATTAATGAATTATCCATGTGTCATCATCACAGCATATTTAGTCAAATGTATTGACATTGACACAAAACGTAATATCCTGCTTGACAGCGTTCTTTTTTCATGCTTGGCTAGTTTCAATATTCATTTACACCTTTCCCCCAAGAATTTTCCTTTAAATTTAAAATCGCACAACAACTTTCAAATATTTCTCCCAAGCCCATCATACGCATCCATTTTACTCCTAAATTGATTAGCCATCAAGAAAAAGCACACAAGATGTAATAAATAAGAATTGTTTACGTTACACAATAAAACGTTTCTTGTCCATGTCCATGGCATACTATTTCTAACCATTTTTCATTTCCTTTTGGTCCACATCCATTCAATTGTGTTGTCAACAAGTATAACGCTGCTTTTTGAAAATCTTCCGAACTTATGCAACTTTGGAATTTTTTTGATATACGAGTTTATAAATAGCTCTTTTTTATTTATACATGGATTATAAAATGATATGATTCAACTGCTCTTCTATGATAACTTATTATTATAATCTCTATTGTGTTTACTGGTATGGTGGGATCGTCGTCACATCCAGATAATAAGAATAAAAAGGAAAGTGTAATACGAACAAAAAATACAATACCTCTAAAAAATAAAAACTCCGCATCGTAATAGATTGGCAACAACAGCGCACCACTTGATAGGATATCTTTGCCAAAAAAAGAAAGAAGACAAAGCAGTTTTTTTTACATTGTAACAAAATGACATCCAAAAAGCGTCTTATTCCTACGAATAACGTCATAATAATCTGTGGACGTGGACGTACAAATACATATGTATTTTTTAAAGCTTGTTGCATTTCCACTTCTTCACGTAACGTTTTTTTTTGAAAATAATTGCAGACTAACAGCGAAATATCACGTGCTTCAGCAGTTTTAATCCTCCGAATTTCATCCTTCTCAGAAGAGAAAACATGGTGATTATTTTTCAAGAAAAATTGTTGCAATATAGTACACAGTATTATGCCAAGATGATCTGTTTCGTTGAGCTGTGAAACAAATTATATTGCGTTATATCGCGCATGCGTTGCGTACTATGTATGTATATAGGATGATGCTATGACATAACATATATCTATGATCTTCCACTCCGTTACTTCCACAAAAAATTTATATAAGCTTTTGGTAGTGCACTACATAATTTTTTCTTTTAATTTTTTTACATGCGTCTATATAGTTTCAAACAAAGTAAGTAAACATGTTACTACGATTGATACGCTGTTTTTTTTCTACTTGCAACATACGTACTGTGTCAAAATACATATAAAAAGGGTTGACTTGGTCACGTCAACTTTTCATTTCTCTGTTGACTTTCAAATAAACTGGCCGTTTTATTTTATAACGTTGTTTTATAACTGTTCAGTGCATTGTTACCACGGAAAACCAAATCTTGTGCAATTTTTTCGTTGAATAAATCTGTGATTTTTCGGAGGATTGGTGAAAATTCATAAAAAAAAGTGAACAAAGAGCAAGAGGCGATCTCTTGGAAACACAGCATGTTCCAAGCAAACTTAACTTACTATAAATTTCCAAGGATGATTTTCAAATTTCAAGCTTTGCTCTTATCTCTTCTTAAATTCAAGTAAATTCGTCATAATAAAATTATCTTTGTGTGAACTTCAACTTTTCTTTGGAATAATGCCAATAGCTACAGCCTCCTCTTCTCATTCTCGCATCATCAAATCATACTTTGTTTATGTACGTTTTGTGTGTATGTACATGTGTTTCCTTTCTGATTAAGCAAAAAATTGCACTTTTTTTCTTTATCATAAGTCATGAATCATAAGTAAATGACCCACGCCAAAAGAAATTAGGAAAAAGATTTTTTACATAGTCACTTTGTTTCCTCCTCTCTGTGGAAATTCTATATAGTGGACAGATTAAATAAAGTGTTAAGTGTGAGTTAAATATTCTCAGTTTTCATTGTGACAGTGTCAAGTCAATATCACACCTCCTCGGAAAATAAAGTGTTATGGTTAAAAGATAATATATTTTTTAAAGGCGAAAGTTAGGAATATTTATCATAATGCCAAGTGAGTGTACTACGAAGCCCCTGCAAAGGGAGCTTGCCGACTCAATTATCCGATTGGCAGATCCGGATGATTTGAGAATTTTAATTGCATGCGGTGCTAAGGTAAAATATAATAATAAATAATTAATCTATGGACAAATTTTAAAATTAAATTGATTTTTTTGCAATTGTTTCCAAAAATTGTTACTCTCCAGCATTAACGCATCTTTTTCTTCGTATTATTTTTCAGGTCAATGACGCAGTTACCCAGGTATGTACATTATGCAAACAAAAAAACATTGTAATTTGTGATGAAAATATTATTCTCTTGTTTTTTGTTTAACAAACTGAAAAATTCAAAAGACTAAAAAAACTTAATTCATTTGTTGAAGCGTAGTAACAACCGCATTTGAAACACATCATTTCATGTGTAAACTTCATCGTCAATGCAGCTGTTTTAATAAAATAAATGATAAAATAGGATTAGAAACGTGGCAGAAAAAAGGAGAAAAACATGTTCATAAGTACGCATAAAAGAAACTTAAAATAGGAACAAAAACTGATAAAAATATGCAGAAAAGGGATAGCATGTATAGAAGATCTTATTTTGTACTTTAATGAAATCTGAATTAATGATGCATAAAAATGCGAGGGCAGATGAAAATTTTGACGGTTAATAATAAAAACCGTTACGGTCCATAAAGAAAAAACATTATTAGAATACTACTTGTTGATACGACTGAAATTAGTTTTTTTCTTCAAATTAAAGACAGACAGACGAACATAACAAAATTATAAGTTCATTTTTTTGAAACTACGTAGTAAATAAACAAAGTGTGTAAAAAAAACTAGCATATAGTGCATTGAACGGAGGAAGAGAAATGAAAGAAACTGCGCAAAACATTTTTCGTTCGGAAATCCCTTATCGTCACAATATATTTTACACACACGTTGCACATCTCTATAGTATGCGCAGCGCATCATCAGTATTTAGCTATAGCACCAAAAAACGACGCAAAAGTAAGCGTGTGCACTTCGCATTTTTTAAATTGCAAATGAAGAAAAAAAATCATCATTTGACGTCTGAGACCTTGTTTACTTTTTGCACGCGATAGATACTTTTTAAACGCATTTGACATATGACATGGTAGGCGTTTCAATTAGATAGCGAGAAAGAACAAAGGAAATATTACTATTAACTTAGTTTTAGTATTTTCCAGGAAATTTTCATACTATTCATCTCATAGTGCATATTAGCTCGATAGATTAAAAATGTCAATTTTAGAAGCTTCAAAATTTCATGCAAGTATATCTTTTAAAGATGAATAATTAATAAAGATAAGTAAAGTGTGAAGACAGATTCATATTTTTTTACTGTATATTTATTTATGTCTTTCTGATACATACACGCGTGCTTATAAGCAAGATCAACACTTTTGTGACATTATTTATTTAAAATCCAAATAACATCTAATTTATTTCAATTCAAATCTATTCCTGCTCTAATAAAAAATTGAAGAAAATTGTTTAATCATAAATTAAGCTCAATATCTCAACACTAATCCTTAATTTTTTTTGGAATGTCGGCAGTACGCAATTGCTTAAAAGAAGAAAAAAATCAGGACAAGTTGCGTCGTTGTTCGTTCGTTGATGTAGGCCAATCTACGTCGATTATGTCACATGACATGACAAGATTCACGAGAAAAACAATAAATATAATACACACTACACACTTCACTGCATTTTTTATTAGCGATGATGCTACTTTCTTGGTGGATGCGTCGTATATCGCACATTTTTCTTAACCCAATAAAAATAAATAGCACAAAATCTGTTTTCGTAAACAGACAGTCGTCGCAGCAACTCTTGTGACGTGACGTTACAGTGAAATGTGTAAACATATAATGCAACAACATAAAATGTTATAAGGAAGCTGAAACTGGAATAGAAAAAAAAAGCTTCTCCAGGGATTTTAATGATCTTATTTCCAAGAAAGAAATAATGACTTTTACACGCAAAAGTTTTTTGATACGCTTTTGTACACAAGACAATTAATGAAAAAGAATATAAGCCATCATCATCCTCCTCTAAAATTAGATATCTAACGAAAAGATAAATAAATAAAGCAAACAAAACGTTTAATCTTTGATCCTTCAACTTTTAACCTTTTCCCCATAACTTTTTACGCATGCATTGTATTTTTAACGATAACAGTAATTTTGTTCATAAAATCAATATGTTTTTAAAACACGTGATGTAAATGTGACAATGAATTTTTTTTCAAACATCATTTGTTTTTTGTGCATCTCATATCATGTAGGGCTTGCGACCCATTCATTATGCAGTATGGCAACGGTACACTGAAGCAGTTCGTCTTTTGCTTGTCCGTGGCTGCGACGTAAATTCAACTGATGACTGCGGCTATTCACCTCTTCATTTGGCTGCAGAACATGGATACACCGAAATGATGAAAGTGAGTTAAAAAAAGGGTAAATAACATGAGAGCATCATCATAATCATCATGATCATCATCATTACCCCATCATAACATTATACTATTTTTATGTTTTCTAAAAATACAAGAGAAAAAAATAGATTTCTTTGTTATGCCAGTCAGCTTTAAAATCTGGTCAGTTTAAAAAAAAACCATGAGCAGTGTTTTTAGTTGCTTTTTGATTCATATGAAATGATAAACAGATTGCAGAGAAAATATACATTACATGTATTTTATTCCTATGCGTATAAGCATTGTACCCAAAAATATTTATTTTTTGGCACGGTCATACAATACCAAGTTGCTGTTGCCACCTATTATAAATATAATTTACTCTCCATTAAAAATATGAAGCAATGTCACATTTATTTTTTTGAGATGCAACCAAACTTTTTTTTCTTGACAAAGTTTACGTTTATAAAAAAATTATCGTAACGTAAAATCAAGTGAGGAGACAGCGATGCACCAAACCTCTCTCTCGGAACTTTGTCAAATTTTTTGACGTAATGTAATCTCTTGACTTTATCCTCTGCAACCTTGCCTTTCTTGTTGCAAGGTATGTATGATTAGTTGCTCTAAAGTTTTTCTATTTATTGCATCATTCGTTTCCTTTCCAATGTTCATTTCCATTTCACCGCAATATAAACTGTTGCTGTTGCCATGAAAAAGAATAAAAAAGCGTTTATAATATTTAAGCACGTGACGTGATCTCGAAAGAAATAAAAAGGACGTGGATCACGTTGTTTTGGTTGTACTACGCATTCATAAAAGCATGACCGTCAGGTTATGTTTATCTTTCTTTGAAACTTTGTGTACTCCACGACACTGCCTTTGTGATAAAAAAAAAAATTTGGCATGCTATATAGTTTACAAGATCGTAAAACTTCATAGGTTCACTTTTTTTTGCATGCCGTCGTCGTCGTCTTTATTAGCTTAGTGGAAAATTACACATAGGTATATTTGTATTCTTCTAACCTATAACTGCGTTCATCTGTCAATATTGCAGATGTTGTTGGAAAACGGTGCCAAAACTGATTATCGAGACTACATTAGTGACGGGGTGATGTATCCTGCCACCACGCTTTCCGAGGAACCTTTGCATTTGGCAATAAAAAATCAGCATTACACGGCAGCCAGAATACTTCTCGGTTAGCTTACTTTTTTTTTGACATAACATAGCATGGAATATATACACACATTTCTTTTTAATGATGTGTGTATAAACATTAAGGTGGTAACAGTTACATTATGCGTCGTTGTAAAATAAATCTTTTTTGCATGAAATACACATATTTTTTCTTATTTCATGTGCTGATGATTTTTTTTGAACCTCTGGAAAAACAACGTGTAGAGAACGGTGCCAATCCAAATGCGCGATATTTTTTCGGTTCGGAAATAAACTTGATTTCTCCTTTAGACGTGGAATACCTTGACCTTTTGCTAACCTATGGAGCGGATCCGGATGCACGTGATCGTCAAGGTTTAACCCCACTCATGAGAGCATGCCGTATTCCACAAGCAATGGAATCTGTGCTTTGTCTACTTAAGCATGGGGCTAATGTGAATGCGATGACTGATGAGCGACATGACCACAGAACTGTTCTTCACTACGCAGTCCTCTCTGGGAACCATAGCATTGTTTCCTTGATCGTCAAGCAAGGTGCTCACGTCAACTTTTCGTCTGAATATCAAAGGCCTACTCCTCTTGACTTGGCCATTTTGAGAGGAGATCCCACTCTAGTCAAACTGTTCTTAGAAGCTGGTAAGAAAAAGTTTGCTAATAAACTTGACAGAAAAAATACTGTCGGTATAAGCTTTAGCTTGGCAAACCATGTGTTGGATTTATAGTGTTTCAGGGTCCGGATCTTTAGTC
>JAQFXM010002040.1:0-27227 GCA_034693345.1 Entomobrya multifasciata
TATGAGGCTTTTTTAGTGTGTGGACAACAAGAATTTTAGGTACTTTTCCATAAATAGAGATGAAGGACTTCGTTAAGTATGTATGTATATACAAAAACTTATCACGTGAAATTTATTCCTTTCCGTGACTCATAACCGACTGAAATACAATCTTTTTGAATAAGTATTATAGGATTCAGCTTCGTTAACATATTTGCTCTGTTCATCATACATCGAAACACGGTCACATGAAATTTTACTTATTTGTGTCAAATAAAGGCTTATAATATAATGCCAAAGCTGTGCTGCATTTGATTAGATAAAGAAAATGCTAATATGTGCCTTCTATCTTTTGATTTACATTCTAAGAATATGTAGCGATTGTACTTTGGATATTTATCAATGCACCACTAAACCGACCAGCCTTATGTATTTATGTAATCATGACATTGCTAGTTTAAATATTGGTTACAAATTTAAAACCTACTCCAGCACAGTGTGCATATATAAAAATGAATATGAGGAATCAGATTATTTCCTGTAATAATTTTGTATGTTTACTACAACTGACAACTTCTTTTTAAATGTAAAGCCATACTAACTTGTCAAAATAAACCAGTTGATGACCAAATTGTGTATTCTAAATTTCTCCAGTGCACATAAAAACGGGTTGGTTACCAGATTAGTAATTTCCATTAATGATGTGTTAATGATATATAGACATTCACATACCCCTATAACATAGTCGTTTACAAAGAGAAAATACTGTCGATTGGCGGTCAATTATATTTTCGATGATTCATCATGATTTGTAATACATATTTAAATCCGTGGTTGGTTAACTACATGTTTAAGTCCATCTGGATACTAGTCATTCCGGTATTAAAATTTCAGACAGATCAATTAAATAAACATTGAAAACTTATCTGATACAAGGTCACGTACCATTACTTTTCTTTGCTTTAAGAAACTTTGCTTTGCTTTCGTACCTTTGAAGAAACTCATGGTGCTTACTGTGTATTGTGTATATTTATGATATAAATGCTTATCAAATCTTGATGCCTGCATGTATATTAATTGTTTGTTTCACGGATTTATAGCTTATTATTATCAAATGTATTATGCATGTATGTATAAATGTATGTATGCAAGAGAAACCTTTCCACTGTGGAAATGTTTTCAATGACTTCTCGTTTTTGATGCAAAAATGATAACGGAACTTAAATGGTATAAGAAAATCGAAGTTGGGTCAGATGTCAGAAAGATGTAGAACTGATTTTATATTTCGTGTCATAATTGATTGGATTGGGATGATATGAAAAACGACGTAGCTTTTGCACAATCTCTATTTTGGTCTCAATATTTTTATTATAAAGAATAACTCAAGATAATAGCAATCGTTTAAAAATGCCTTGGCATGCAAATTTTGGTCCAACGTTGAGTGTGCGATGGGCTGAGCAAAATTATAATGCATCAAAGGAAAACAAAGTATATGTGCAAATTTAACAATATCGATATTATTATGTAGTTTTATAAAATTCAAAAAATTTATATTCCAACAAATTGCAAAATAACATCAAATTTAGCATTTTACATTGTACATAATTATATATCTTTATATATGAAATATTGGGTACATATAAGGTAGAAATATTTTACGTAAAATCTAAAACTAAATTATATCCTGATATGAAAATCAATTTTTGTTGATCCCTTGACAATTCGCACATAAAATATAATTGATTTAATTAAATTGATTCCGTCACATGAAACATTTGCTGGCGTAACCTGTCGTTTATTGCAGACAGTTTTGCTTGGAATGCTTATAATGTGACTTTTTTACAAACGTTTACTGCACTTTTCACAACTTTGCATGTTCCATGAACTAATCAATAACAAATAATTAATTTACCCGTGAAAATTAAAGGGGAATATTGTATTATTTTATTGTCAGCTTTTAATTATTGAAACATCTAATTTTAGTCAGACTACTAAATATGCTTTAGATGCACGATTTAACAGCTATTCGAAAACGACAATGACAGTTTTACAGAATATCGATAAACTACTATTTCCAATAAGCAGAGCTCATTGATTCTTCAACAAGTTATCATTTCAGAATATTAACTAATGTTATATTTTATAATTTTTTTATTTGTTAGTCATTTATTTTAAGCTATTAGATTCAATTGCGAACTTTTACGGCAAATTAATCATGTTAAAAATATTTTTAATGGAGATTTGCGCATTATTGTGTGCATCAGTAAAAATATACTAACCATTTGGTGTTAATTTAGTGCACGATTTCCAATCTATCTATGTAAAAGCTTATTTCACAAAAGAGGTACAATAACTGCATTTAACCATAACAACGATTATATTTTTACAGAAATCAGAACTAGACATAATTTTTTACTGAATGAACATCAACAATAATTTATTACAAACAAAATCCATTGATTCGTCAGCCAGTTATCATTTTTGAATATTAACTAGGATTCAATATATTAGTATGAACTAAACTAATAAAAAATATTTCCAATGCAGTGTTAGACAAACACAATTTGTTATTTTAACATATCATCTGAGAAAGAATTTGGAATACCCTAGTTCTTATTGTTTAATTATCAATCTAATTTTATAAATAACTTCATTTGTACGAAACCCGCATTTAAAAATGTAAAATCGAATCACATTAGTTAAACCTTACAAGAAAAACTATAAAACGTTCTATCAAATTTGAGTTCAGTTAATCTTGAATTTGATCATTTATAAAACTATATAATAATTATGATAACCAATCAAGAGAGCCAAGTTTCCCCAAACATTCAGAGTGGTTCAACCAAAGCAGCATCCAAACTTGAATTTTCTCCTTCCATACCAAGCATATCGTATAAAGACTGCAGAGGCCCTAAATCACAAGCATAACAGCCTACATTACTATCAGAATCATTCCCATCCCCACTACCACTTCCCACATTCACCGGAGTGCACTCATTATGATAAGCATGTCCACATCTCAAAATATTCTCATCTTGCTTAAATCGTATCATCTCATCGCAACCCACACAAGTGTAAAGTCCACACCACGGTTTCACCGTAGTGATCTCAATAAAATCATACGTACTCATCTGAACCTCGTTACCTTTTTTTGCTTCGTCAAATGTTGCATATTTTAAAATATTATATTCACTTTCAATAACCACCGTTTTTACAGTCTGTCCAACCCCACTTTTCTTAAATCGAAACAATGCTCTGCCTCCACAAAGCACAAATTCCTTCACAGGAAACATTTCCTTGCAAGCTGAACAAGGAAACTTATTTCTTTCCCCGGTCAAAATAATATTCCCATAGCCGGCAATATGGGACACTCCATTCTCATTCTTTAACTTTGTCTTTGTTGATAAACACTCTGTATTTGAACAAATTCCGTATAAATTCATGCCAAAAGAGTACAAGTTCCATGTATGCGTGGGTGTCTCTCCATTCAATAATTTGGATTTCCGATCCACATCTTGAGCAGGAAAAGATCGACAAGGACCACCCGCACCTCCATGAGAGAGTAATTGATTTAAATAATGACTTTTCCTTTCCCTTTTCAATTTTTCTCTTTTTTCAATTCTCCACCTCAATTTCTTTTCTTCTGACCAAGTTTCCATATCTTTTTTAAATTGTATTTCCTTTTCCAATTTTTCTTGCTGCATTCTCTTATCTTCTTCTTTCCATCGCTCTTGTTCTTCAATTTCCTTTTCCAATTTAGTTTTCGCTACAGATATACTATAGCCTCTTAATCTTTCAGTTTGATGCCAAGGCCGTTTTCTTAAACTAGCCGTTCTTTCGTTAGCCTGTTGCTGCTGCAGCTGCTGTTCTACCTCTTTGAGTCTTTCCTGCTCCAATTTTATTTCCTGCTCCGATTTCTCCTTTGTCAATATAATTTTCTCTTCCGGTGGTGTTTGATTTCGATCTTTTTGAATTCCATTTTTGCTTTCTAGTTTTCTCCTTTCATAATCTTTTTGTCTCATTTCCATCACCTTGTTGTAATCTTCTTTTAGATTAATAATATCACCCTCTTCGAAGTTCTGACTTTCCAATGTTTTCAAACTGTCAAGTTTTTTACCACTCATATAAATACTATGCAACGTCGGATTCACATTAAAAGCAGCACAAATTCTTTGCTTTAGTATTTTAACTGTATCCCCATTCATCGTTTCAATAACAATGTCCCTTTCAACTGGCTTTCGCTGTGTACCTTTGCGTTTTTTTAAAACTCGCTTCTTTTTCCCAACAACAAAAAATGCCATTTTTTCGTTGTCCTCTGCCATGTTTCCTCCAAGACAAACTTTGAAACTTTTGGAAATCAAGGTATATTCGAATTCTTCAAATATTTCCTTGTTCAAATTGCCTTCGTTTCGAGCAATTATTCTTGATCCATTTCTTACAAATTTAAAATCTTGTAAAGACTCATAATTTTCTAGAACTCTGTCATTGTACGTCAACTGAATCTCTTGTGCAGATTTTCCCAATTCCGTTGCAATCCTATGTTATAAATTTCTCACACTGGTTAACACATTCACTTCAAAAATAAGGTTCCGATTTCCCCCATCTTGTTCAATGGAGCTGCAGTCAATATGAATATCGAACATTAAACACGAAGGTTTTACAATTCCTTTATAAATTATAATTGGATCTTTGGAAGAGCATAGTAGTTTTTCCATGTTGACATTTCTGGACAGGTATTTGCCACGAAAAAGTAAAGTCCATTTTGGATGTATGAGATTCAGCTCGGTTAAAAGTAACTTTCCTGTTACTCTGCTTTTGCCATTTGCATCAGACATGGATTTTATTAAGGCGTTGTATTCAGAATTCGATGCCATTTTATACTTTGTTTTGTATACTTTGCAAAAAATATATTGACGAGTAATTCTAACAAACTTGGCCGTTTTTTATTACAACTAAAAAAATCCAGCACAAAGAGGGAATTTGTTTATGAGAATTTTTCGTTTGTTAGTAGGATCCCACTTACTCTATCCATCACAATTTCACAATGCAAACTGAATTGATTTCATTTCTTCGGCTGTCCCTTTATTGCGCTATATTATAAGTGAAATGTTGAAAACTATCGATCTTATGATTTTGAGAAAGGTTGGACAAGAATTGTCTGACAGAATTAAGACTAGACCTATCATTAGCTTGAGGTGTATTTGTTAGCAAGGTAGGAAAGAAGGATGAGCATGAGAAAGAAGGGCAGACAGGCGCGCAGGCGGCTAACCAATTACCAAGTTTGGTAGCTGTCACTTTAAAAATAATGGAAAGGATTTGTTCTTTCTGAAGTATTTACATTTTGAACAATGAAAGGAACAGATATTACTCTTAAGCAGTCTGATGATTGAATGAAAGTGCTATTTTGATTAGTAGCTTGTCAAAGATTTTGCTTACTAAAGGTAAACTGGTAAAATAATAAATTTGTTTGTAAAACTTTAGAGTTGGATTGGGTTAGAATAAAGATATGATTTTATTTGTCATTAGTGAAGTAATCAATATATGGCAACACAGACGTTATTTGAGACATTTACTTCGTAAGGGCCGTACCTTTTTAAAAGGTCTCCATTAGTCTAGACTTTTCCATTAAAAAGTACAAATCCGTCAAAGCATATTTATACCTCTTACAGTAATCTAAACTTTATTTTGTAAAATTAGAGTTACTTCCTTTCTGTATAATAAATAAACTGTCATTATTACATATTACGTATTCAAAAACCAATTTCTTCATAAATTATTTAAAATCTCTAAAACACAAGCAGAGTTTTAAATAATATTCTAAACATAAGAACGAGGTAATTATTCTAGCCTCATGTTCACAGAAATTTGGCTGACATTCGCATTCTTACCGAATTAACTTAAACAACTATTTAAAACAAATAGAATTCATTTAATCATAAACCAATTATCATTTTTAGAATGTTAGCCTGCGTACTATTTTCGACTTTCTATATATCTTCATATATTTAACTTAAACTATTGTATTCAATTCAATATTTTAGAATAAAAATATACTTAAAATTTAAACAATATATTTCAAATTGAGTATAAAACTAACAAAACTTGTTTTTTGTCATTATAAAATTCTCTCTCCGAAACTTAATGAACACTTAAGCTTACTCTAAGGTGCATTGTTTAATTGTAAAAGCCATTTCATACACACTACATTTGTACAAAATCTAATTAACAATAAAACATTCGATCAAATTATATAAATTTCATGAGAAAAAAATAATCATTTAAATTCATGTTCAATAAAATATTTGATTGAATAAATTATAAAACTACATATAACTATAAATTATAAATATAAATCAAGTTTTCCCAAAACAATCAAAGTGGTTCAACCAAAGCAGCATCTGAAGAAGTAGAGCTTTCTGCTTCCATACCAAGCATATTGTACACAGACTGCAGTGGCTCTGAATCACAAGCATAACAGCCTACATTACTATCAAAATCATCCCCACTCCCGCTACCCCTTCCCAAATATTTTACACATTTAAAAATGTAAAATGTAATCTCATTAGTTAAACCTTGCAAGAAAATTAATAAAACGTTCAGAAAATTTAAGTTCGGCTGGTCTTGGATTTGATAATATAAAACTATGTGACAACCAATTAAAAATTAGAGTCGTTTCCCCAAACATTCATAGTGGTTCAACCAAAGCAGCATCTGAACAAGAATTTTCTCCTTCCATACCAAGCATATCGTACACAGACTGCAGTGGTCCCAAATCACAAGCATAACAGTCTACATTACTATCAGAATCGTTCCCATCCCCATTACCCCTTCCCACATTCACCGAAGTACACTCATTATGATAAGAGTGTCCACACTTCAAAACATTCTCATCTTGCTTAAATCTTATCATCTCATCACACCCAACACAAGTGTAAAGTCCACACCACGGCTTTACCGTAGTTATCTCAATGAAATCATAACTGCTTGTCTTCACCTTTTTATTTTTTGCAGTGTTATCAAACGATTTATATTTCATGAGATCATACTCACTTTCAATAACCACCGTTTTTACAGACTGTCCAACCCCACTTTTCTTAAATCTGAATAATGCTCTGCCACCACATAGCACAAATTCCTTCACACGAAACATTTTTTTGCAAGCTGAGCAAGGAAACTTATTTTGTTCCGCGGTCAAAATTATGTTTCCATAACCAGCAATATGGGATACTCCATTCTTATTCTTTTCAGTTTCTTTTTTAGAAATACACTGTCGATTTGAACAAGTTCCATACAAGGTCATTCCAAAGGAGTACAAGTTCCAGTTATGCGTGGGTTCTTCACCGCTAATTAATATTGCCCTTCTATTCACATCTTGAGCTGAAAAAAACTTTGTACGAGCAGGACCCCCACCCCCACAATTACTTCTGTAGACAATTCGGTCATCATATTTACGTACCGTTCTTTGCTTCTCAATTTTCTTTAGCTTGATTTTCTTTTCCTGTGGCCGTGTTTCCATATCTTTTTCATCAAGTTTAACTCTCTTTTCAAAGTGTTTTTCTTCCTTTCTATCATATTCGCTCAGCCATATCAAATCCTCTTCACTTTCTTCATCTAATTTTTCATCGCCTGTTAACGGTTTAGAATTTAATGCAATTGTTCCAATCTCATTTTTCAATTTCATTCTCTTTTTCGTTTTTTGTCCTTCAATTCTCTTTTCTTCTCTCAGCCTTTTCGTTTCCCGTCTTTCCATTTCTAACTCTTCTTTAAACATATTTTGTTTAATTTTCTCTTCTTCTTTCAGCCGTTTCTCTTTTTGTCTTTTCTTTTTCAACTCCATTTGAGTCTTCCGTTCCAACTCTGATAATTTTTCAGGGTTTAAAACAATAGTTTCCCCCTCTTGAAAATTCTGACTTTCCAATGTTTCCCAATCTTCAAGTATTCCACAATCCATCAAAATATTGTGTTTGTTTGCATCCACTTCATACACAGCACAAATTCTTTGTTTAAGCATGCCAACAGTATCGCAATTCATCACTTCAATAACAAGTTTTTCATTAAAAAATGCTAGCTTTTCCCTATCCTCTGCCTTGTTTCCTCCAAGACAAACCTTGAAAGTTTTGGAAATTCTCGTTGTTGGTTGAACTACTTTAAAATATTCCGAATGCCCTATAAATTTAGCACGTAATTTTGTTCCATTTTTAACAATTTTGCAGTCTTTTAAAGATTCATATTTTTCTAAAAGTCTGTCATTGTACATTAGCATTATCTTGTCGTGTGGTTCGCTCAATTGAGTAGCAATGCGATGTCTCAAGTTCTCCACACTGTCTAAAGGCTTTACTTCCAAACGTATGTTTCTATTTCCGTCAAATTGGGTCACTTCAGAACAGTCGATTTGAACACTGAACGATAATGACGGAAGTTTTACAATTCCTTTGTAAATTATAATTGGATCTTTTGAAGAGCACAAAAGTTTTTCCATGCTGACATCCCTGGACAGATATTTGCCACGGAACATTACAGTCCATTTTGGAGGCAGTATGTTCAGGTCGTTTAGAAATACCTTCCCTGCTACTATGCTTTGGCCGGTAGCGTCGGGCAAAGATTTTATCAAGGCGTTGTAATGTGGCTTCGATGCCATTGTGTTTTGTTTTGCACACTGTGCCAAAGTTATGTCAATAGTAAGAGTAATACTAACCGATACTTTAACGTGTTATTTTTCGTTTGGAACTAAAAAGCACAAACAGAGAATCCGTTTTTGAGATTAGTTTGTCTGTTAGAAAGAGCGCACATACTCAACCCATCACAATTTCACGACACAAACTGAACAGCTTAAATTTTTTCGGGTGCACTTTTATTTCCCTATTTTAGAAATGAAATGTTGAAATCATGCCTATTATATGACTTGGTAACAGGTTCGACATGCATTTTGACGACAAAGAGAATACGGGAGCTACATACCTGGCACCCAGATTTCCCCAGTAGAACTACGGTCTACTGTCTATTTTCTATTGTCTGTAGTGTAAATATAATATACATCAAGATAGTGTGTACCCTTCGTGAACGAAAACATGCACGTTCAATTTTAGTGAAGGGTCAAGCACAAAAATCGCAGACGACAAAATGAAATGCACACGCACACACGAAGGGTATCGTGATATCGACGTGCATATGCATGTTTTCGTCCACGAAAGGTACACACTATCTTGATATATATTATATTTACACTACTGAAAATGACCGTAGTTCTACTAGGGAAATCTGGGTGCCAGAGAAATACATTTAGCTTGAATTGAATATGTTAGCAACGTTGGAAGTGGAGACAATCGGACAATGTTAGAGGACAAGGCACATATACAATATAATGAGATAAGATGAGTACTATGGTTCGAGATGAGATAGGCAGACAGGTGCGTGAGCTGGCGGATACTTCATGAGCCTCTTGGGTAGCCTTGATTTTAAATGAACTACAGTGTTTTTATTTTGCACTAATAAACTACTATGAAATTCGTACATACTACACAATGCAAGGAACAAGTATTTTATTATACACAGTCTGATGAATGAATGAAAGCGCTATTGTGATCCACAGTTCTTGAAAGACTTTGCTTTCTAAGGGTAAATTAGTTAAAGGAACTGACTTGTTTGTTGGAAAATTAGAACTGGATTGGGTAAAAAATAAAGGCATTTCTTTAAAGGATTGTATTGTCATGAGTAGAGTGAACAAAGTAGGGCAACTTGTTTGTTATTTGGGGTACATACAATGTAAATCGGCAGGCCAAACCTTTTCATGAAAGTATCTATTAGTCTAGACAAGTCCATTATAAAGTACCAAATCCGCCGACATACATACGTTACAATTAGAAGTAGATATATTGACTTCTTATCTCAATTTATTTTGTAAAATTCGAATAGTTCCATCCTTGCAGTGGTAAATTTTGGTTATAATTATGTAATACCAAATAGTCAATACTATATTTTAAATGTTAAGTTTGTACAAACGTGAAAAAGTTTTAAATTTTGAATTGGTAAATTACGAATCAATATTTATGATATCAGAAATGATATGTTTAGCCTAATTTTGCAGCAACTTAAAATTTACAATTCAATTCACAAAAGTAATTCACTTGCTATTTTTTCTATGCATAAATTATCATTTTGAGCTTTAAAACAATTTTATTTGGAACGTTTTTAAACATATATGTTTTACAATGGGATATTATAACAAGCACAAAAAGATAGATTTTTAAAAGACTTCAGTCAGTAAAATGTTGAACTTTAATGCAAGCTTACTCTTAAGCACACATAAAATATTATTATACAATCTAAAATGGTTACATATACTTTGTAAAAAATAACAAATTACTTTGTCTAGTATGTAAGCTAATTATAATATTTCCATGCCCAGCATATCGTATACAGACTTCAGTGGCCTTGCATCACAGGCATAACAACCCTCACTGCTGCTATCATCCCCTGTCCTATCACTGTTCCCATCCCCCCTACCCCTTCCCACATTAACCGGAGTACACTCGTTATGTTATTAAGATTCATGGTCTTCTACGATTATTTCATTATGCATCAATGAAATCTTATCATGTGGTTTGCTCAGTTCTGGTTTCCAATTCGTTCTCTCAAGGATCCCACATGTCTAAAGGCTTTACTTCCAAAATATTTCAATTTACCTCAAATAGGGTCACTTTAGAACAGTCGACTTGAACACTAAACGATAATGACGGAGGTTTTACAATTTCTTGGCAAATTATAGTAGGATCTTCTGAAGAGCACAAAAGTTTTCCCATGTTGACATCTCGGGACAGGTATTTGCCACGAAAAAGAATGGCCCATTTTGGAGGCAGTATGTTTCAGTCGTTTAGAAATACCTTCCATTTGCTACACTTTGGCCGGTAATGTCAGTTAGTTAACGTTTTCAACTGAATCCGATGACATGATATCTTAATAAACTTTAATTGCAGTAAGCCCAATTAAAGTAAATTTAAACGTTTTTTCTTGTTTTGATAAAAACTAATAACTTGAGACAGAAAATAAAGATAGGATTTTGAATGAATTCAGAAGAGATATTTATGAATGGAAGGGGTACATCAAAAGTGCCGACTATGCAGTGCATTTGGAGTTTACAGTTTGTGGAGAAATTTTCCCTATGAATGGTAAAAAACCGACTTGGTTTTAGTAAATGAATGTCCAGTAGTGTTGGAAGAGGACAGTAGTTTTATGTTCAAGTGAAATACATTCGTTGAGCATTTATTGCTATGCGTAAAGCAAAAGTGTGTGGTCACATTTTTTTGTTATTAAATGCAGACGCTCTAAAATCTTTCTTTTCGGTTTTCGTACAACACAAATTAATGAAATGGTTTGGATGAATAGTATAGTAAAATGAAAGAAGAATTTGAACGATCTACTGGTTAGATTTGAATGGTTAGATGAATCGTTTCAAATTGTTGTACATTTTTAGGAGAAAGTTGTTTTCTAAACTAGTTAGTGTATTCATAAAGCAAACATCGATGTGGTTTTAAAAAACGAAATGAAGCCATGGCAAATGTAGTTACATCAGATAAATACGCAAAGTTTATTTGTACTTAACGATGAACTACAATTTTAGAACTGAATAGAAAAGGCCATAGATTACAATAATCGGGGAATAAATTCAAGTCTAGAATAGTTAGAGACTATGTGAAGTTAGGTGGACAGAAAAAAGTTTGATTTTCCAAAAGGCGATTTTTTCGAAGCTTTTCATTTCTCCACTTTATTCAAATGGCAGTTACTTTATCTCAGTAGAAACAAGTGACGGTGTATGGCAGTTTTATAGCATAACATTCGCACAATCGATAAACCAAAAAAGTTTTAAGCATCATTGTCCTGTATTTAAAATAGAACTGTAAATTACGGAAATTTAGTAAATGGTTAGTTAGTTTTGTGATGAAAAATGACCTGAATTAGAAAATGTATGAGTTTAAAATAAATCAAAATTAGAAGTATTTTCATAAGTGTTGCTATTTTTTATTCAATTGGTTAGTTTAGATGTCATCGCATTAATTTTTACCTATGGTTCTAAATGTATACATAATTTTTTCATATGAACTAGTCAATTATGCAGGTAAAAAGGAAGTAGAATTTTGTATTATTTTTATTGGTAGAATTCGATTATGTTTTACAACTAATTTAAGGTACACTATTAAATTAAAAAGATGGTATTTTTTAGGGTTAAATTTTTACAGCCATTTGAAGTTGACAATGAGAATTTTACCAAATGTACTAATACTAAAAATGAACGAAACTCATTTATTCGTAAAATAATTATCATTTTAAAATATTACCATATATATTTCATACTTTCTCTGCTTTCATCATTTATCGTATTATCTACGTATCTAAACTGATTATGGTTAAATTATTGCATGCAAATGAACCAATATTGTTATATCAGTTACGTACAAACATTTAGAAAATCACATCAAATTATTCCAACTCAATAAGCAACATAAAAATATACTTAAAATAGTAAATTACTTTATTGTAAGGTTTATGCCAATTCATAATGAAATTTATAGGACAAACTTGAATGATTTCAAACGTAAAAGTACTATTAAATTGTTCTTAAAATATTTCAAATTTAAACTCTTTAATATATTCCAACTAAAGTTTCCCAAATTTGTTCAGAGTGGTTCAACCAAAGCAGCATCTGAATTCAAATTTATTCCTTCCATACCGAGCATATTATATACAGACTGAATTGGCCCTGAATCACAAGCATAACAGCCTACATTACTATCAGAATCATCCCTACTCCCACTACCCCTTCCAACATTAACTGGAGTACACTCATTGTGATAAGCATGTCCACATCTCAAAACATTTTCATCTTGCTTAAATCTTATCATCTCATCACACCCAACACAAGTATAAAGTCCACACCACGGTTTCACTGTAGTTATCTCCATAAAATCATAATTGCTCGTCTTTACCATTTTATTTTTTGTGGTGTCATCAAATGTTGCATATTCCATAAGATTGTATTCACTTTCAATAACCACCGTATTCACTGCTTCTCCCACCCCACTTTTCTTGAACCTGAACAAAGCTCGGCCTCCACAAAGCACAAATTCCTTCACAGGAAACATTTCCTTGCAAGCTGAACAAGGAAACTTGTTTCTTTCTGCGGTTAAAATAATGTTCCCATAACCAGCAATATGGGACACTCCATTCTCATTGTTTTTCATTTTTTTCTTCGAAAAACACTGTCGATTTGAACAAGTTCCATACAAGGTCATTCAAAAAGAGAACAAGTTCCAGTTATGCGTGGAATCTTCACCGTCCATGACTACGGCATCTCTATTCACATCTTGTGCGGAAAAAGAAAGTTCTCTAAGTTGACCTCCACCTGCACACGATCTTTCGGGGGGATCGGGAGGATTGAACATTCTTTCCCGTTCTAATAACTTCTTTCTCTTCGCCTTTTCAGTTCGCCTCCACTCTACTTTTTTTCCTCAGACCATGTTACACTCTCTTTTTCATAAGCAATTTTCATTTCAAGTAATTCTTGCTCAATTCTCACTTTTTCTTTGAGCCATTTCATCTTTTCACCTCTAATTCTCTGTAACAATTGTTCTTGCTCCATTCTCTTTTTTTCTTTCAGCCTGTACAACTCTATTTCCCTTTTTCGTCTTAACTCTTCGGCTGCTAACGATGTAGATTTTAATCGAATAGTTTCATCCTCTTTGAAAATTGAACTTTTCAAAGTTTCCCAGTCATCAATTATTTCAAAATGCATATAAATACTGTGACTTTTTGCGTCAACATTATATACCGCACAAATTCTTTCTTTTAGCATTTTAACAGTATCGTAATTCATCATTTCAATAACAACTTCCCCACTTCTACGTACAACTCTTGGCTTTCTTCCTGACTCATTATTATCAGCAGAAAAAAATGAAATTTTTTCTTTGTCTTCTGCCTTGTTTCCTCCAAGATAAACCTTAAAAGTTTGGGAAATCTCTCTTGGTCTCTCAAGCGCTTTTATTTTTTCCAAATTTTCTAATATTTTAGCACTTATTTTCGTTCCATCTTTAATAATTTTACAGTCTTGTAAAGATTCATGGTTTTTCAGAACTCTGTCATTGTACATTAACATTATTTCCTCGTGGGATTTGCTCAATTCTGTTGCAATACGTCTTCTCAAATTAGCCACGCTGTCTAAACACTTCACTTCTAAACTTATATTTCCATTGACGTCAAATTCTTTCATTTCAGAGCAGTCGATTTGTACACTGAACGATAATGAAGGAAGTTTTACGATTCCTTTGTAAATTATAATGGGATCTTTTGAAGAGCACAAAAGTTTTCCCATGTTGACATCTCGGGACAGGTATTTGCCACGAAAAAGAATGGCCCATTTTGGTGGTAATAGGTTCAGGTCAGTTAATAGTACCTTACCTGTTACTAAACTTTGGCCGTTAGCGTCAGGTAAGGATTTTATCAAGGCGTTGTAATGTGAGTTCGATGCCATGATATTTCGGTAAACTTTAATTGTAAAGTTTATTAAAAGTAATTTAAAAGAAATGGTTTTATAGAGGAACTAGGAACTTGTTCGTTTTTCTGAGACTTTTTGTAAGAATGGAGAGAATGAACTTGATTCGCACTACCCCATGCCTGTACACATACTACACAGTCTCGAAAAAATACTTGGACTACTTATTACCGCAATGTAAAAGAAAAAGATGTAACTGTGTTTATCTATTTTATGCAAGTTTGGAAAAAATGTTCTTATTTTTAGCAGAAATGCGTGCATGTATGTTTATATGTTATTAAAGGGACAAGTTTGTACGCATTCTAATGAATAGAAGGCGTACATCAAAAGTGCCGACTGTGCAATGATGAGGGGTTTACAATTTGTGAAGAAATCTGCTTTATGAAGAGTAAAGGAACCGACTCGTTTTTACGAAATAAAAGTTGACTTGTGTTCAAAGAAAAAACGGTAGATTTATGACTGTGAAATGCACACGGTGGGATTTTATTGCCATGAGTATAGTACAAGCGCGGTGTGTGTGGTAATAATAAGTTGTGACAGTATAGTCAACTTTTTCTGTTCTTGAATTCAAATATTTAAGTACTATCATCATTTTATTCTCAAGTAGTCTCCGAAGAAATTTGGACGATCTTTGCGGCTGCAGTAGTCGAGATTTCACATGAAATTATATTTATTGCACAAAAACAGGCTTTCCAAATTGACCGAATAACTTTTTGTCGAGCGGTCACGTTGGCCTGTCGCGGACGTTGGTCGCGAAATGAGATAATTTGACAAAATTATAAAAGTATTATTACCAATTAAATTACAGTACATCTAGTTTAATTAATAATTTTGTTTTAGTTGCCAATTTGTCTCAATTTATTGTAAACTAAACTACTAGAATAGTAATTTATGACAGGGTATAACAAATTTTTACGTAAACATACTACATTTTATTATGAAGCCTATTTTTCGGCCTAAACGATAGTAAATTTTGTCAAATCAGATAAACAATAACGTCTGGAAAATATTCTGGGGGAATGGAATATGAATAATTTGCGGAAATGCAATATCCCAATACAATCTACCTATATATTTAATTTTTAATATCGCAACTTTTTACAACTTTTTGTACTCCATACGCATTTACAGTGCATGGTTTAGCATGGTGCCATTTTGATTGATTTATTCGTACCATGTTTTCATTCGAATAAATTAGTTACCTTCATCGACGTCTCGTTTTGAACGATTCATGGCACTAGAATAATTAATGTACAATCAAATTAAACGTATTAATGCCTTTCAATTTAAGCTAGTATTATTTATTAAAGTAGTAGTAGTTGTTGTTGTTTCAGATTGATGAAGTGGTCACTCGAAGATTACTTATTTAACTGATAGAAATAATAATTATAGCTTGAGCTGATGTTATCTTTATACAACATACAAAAATTCCTTTTAAATTGTTACACATTTCAAGACCAACAAATTATAAAATAAAACTTTATAAGCTCTCTGTTCTCTTTTATATTTATTGCAAATTTCACAAATTTCTCATCATTTGCTTCAAAGTCGCATCTTAAATGAATTCATTAGTATCTTTGAGATTAGTAAGCTGTCGTTCTACTGACTAAGCTATTGTAAGAGATTGTACATTGTGTATCGTAAGATATGTAAGTTAAATATAGAAAGGGGAGGCATATGAAAAACACAGGCCATTATAATTCCAAACCTATCAAACTGCGCATACACCAGTTACGATAGTCAGAAATGGGATTTGTAACTGGTGTAGATAGATGGGGAAAATTTTCGAATTAATTACTCTTTGAATGCAGTTAATCCCTTGAAGTGAATATTTGTTTTTCGTTTAATAACCTGTCATGACATGTATTAACTCATGTTTTAGGGTGACTGCAATTTTTGAATACTGTGAATTCTTTATGAGTATTGAAATGTTGCACGTAAACACATAAATAAAATTTTGTATTAATTTTTTTGCAAGTTTTTAATTATTTTAGCATTCATTTTAAGTTAGCCTATTAAAATACAGAAATTCATTTATCGATTCGAAGTTGAAAACGATATTTTTACTGAGTGTCATCAAAAAAATAGTTAAGACAAATATAACTCATACATATAACATACACTAACATATAAGAAATTACAAAATATACAATTATAGTTTCAGAATATAAACATTTTCTTACTATTTTTGAATCAATAATCATATAATGTTGTAAAAAATTGAATTCGCTGTTGCAAAATTAATAAATTAATATATTAATAAAGAACCTTAATATAGTGGTAGGTCAGCAAAAATCCAAAAACATTCATTCTTGACTTGCATCAGCAATAATTTATTTCAGCTTTTTTGAACAAAACATAGTGCAAATATTATTAGCTACGCATGTAAATATAAATGAATACATCATATATGTATACACATGTACAAAAACACTACTTATATATGAACATCAGATTGGTTTTTTTAAACTTCACAAGAAAAATTGGTTTTAAAAGTAAATTATTTTCTTGGACTTTGATTAATAAATGAACTTTAAAAGATAAACTAGCATTAAGTTTAGAAAAAATTCAAATTTGTTCAACTAAAGCAGCGTTTGTATTACAAGTGTCTGCTTCCATTCCAAGCATATCATATACAGACTGAATTGGCCCTGAATCACAAGCATCACAGCCTACATTACTATCCGAATCATCCCCACTACCCATTCCTACATTAACAGGAGTACACTCACTATGATAAGCGTGTCCACACCTCAAAATATTTTCATCTTGCTTAAATCTTATCATCTCATCGCAGCCAACACAAGTGTAAAGTCCACACCATGGTTTCACTGTTGTTATCTCAATGAAATGATAACTGCTTGTCTTCACCTCTTTATTTTTTGCAGTGTTATCAAACGATTTATGTTTCATAAGATTGTATTCACTTTCAATAACCACCGTTTTTACAGGCTGTCCAACCCCAGTTTTCTTAAATCTGAATAATGCTCTGCCTCCACAAAGCACAAATTCCTTCACACGAAACATTTCCTTACAAGCCGAGCAAGGAAACTGATTTCTTTCTGCAGTTAAAATAATGTTTCCATAACCAGCAATATGGGACACTCCATTCTGATTCTTTTCAGTTTCTGTTTTAGAAATACACTGTCGATTTGATTCCATACAAGGTCATTCCAAAGGAGTACAAGTTCCAGTTATGCGTGGGCTCTTCACCGTTCATTAGAATGGCCTTTCTATTTACATCTTGAACTACAAAACCCTTAACGGCTAAACGACCACCACCACCACAAGATCTCATGCCGTCACGTAACCTTTTTTCGCACTGTTGCCTCGCCTGTCTGTTCGTCAGTTCAATTCTCAAATTCTTTCTCCACTCCAACTTCTTTTCCTCTGACCATGTTTCCATCTCTTTGTCCAATTTAATTCTCTTTGCCAATTTTTCTTTTTCCTTTTTCTCATACTGTTTCAGCCATTTAAAATTCTTTTTCCTGTTTGCTTCTATTTTTTCATCATTTGTTAACGGTTTAGGATGTAAGAAAATAGTCTCTCCCTCTTGAAAATTTTGACTTTCCAATGTTTCCAAATCATCAAGTTCTTCATAATTCATAAAAACACTATGCTTTTTTGCGTTCACTTCAAAAATAGCACAAATTCTTTCTTTAAGTATATTAACAGTATCGCATGCAATAGCTTCAATAACAACTTCCCTAATTTTATCTACTTTAAGTTGCATTGGAGCTGGCTTATCCTTTTCAACAAGGAAAAATGCCAACATTTCCTTATCCTCTGCCTTGTTTCCTCCAACACAAACCTTGAAAGTTTTGGAAATCCTCGGTGTTCCTTGAACTACTTTAAAGTATTCCAAATCTCCTATAATTTTTGCACGTAATTTTGTGCCATCTTTAACAATTTTACAATCTTTTAAAGATTCATATTTTTCTAAAACCCTGTCATTAAACTTCAAAATTATTTTATCGTCTGGTTCGCCTAATTTGGTTGCAATGCGTTGTCTCAAGTTTCCCACACTGTCTAAAGGCTTTACTTCTAAACTTATTCTTGCATTTTCCTCAAATTGAGTCACTTCAGAACAGTCGACTTGAACACTAAACGATAATGAAGGAAGTTTCACAATTCCTCTGTATATTATTATTGGATCTTTTGTAGAGCACAATAGTTTTTCCATGTTGACATCTCTGGACATGTATTTACCACGGAAAAGCACGGTCCATTTTGGAGGTAATATGTTGAGGTCGGTTAAAAATAACTTTCCTGTCACTATGCTTTGGCCACTGGCATCCGGTAAGGATTTTATTAAAGCGTTGTAATGTGACTTTGATGCCATTGTGTATTTGTACCAAATGTATATGATAAATGTTTTAACAAATTTTTGAAAGATTACTGTATTTAACTTTTAAATTTGTAATGTTTTTGAATGTTCTGTAAAGATTAAATGGTTTAACAACCTTCTTTGCTAACCAAAAATGATCAACTGAATATTCTTTCCAGAATAAAATTCTAGTAGCTGTCTCTTCACTCATTAGAATGTAAAAGAACAAATATTTTCATTTTTCAACTGCATCTTGTTACTCTATGTTGTAAAGGAAAATACTGTAAACATGACCCGATTCTTTTAGAAATTTAGTATATTTGTTAATGCATACATATATAAAACACAAAAAACTAATTCTTATATACTTTCTGAATGAATAGAAAGAAGGGATAGATCAGCAGAAACGAGTGGCTATGCGGGGGCGCATGGGTTCAAAATTTGTAACAGATTTTCCTTGTGAATGAATCGACTTGGAATAGCTAGAAAAATAAAAGAAAGTTGGGTCTCAACTCAGCATTGGAATGGAGGTATATGGTGTCATGGGGTAGCTTTACCAAAAAACATTAGGCTACATTCTTTTCCTGACAATGAATGTCTTTGTTGTTTTATATCTTCCAGATGTGGGCACATATACATTTTACAGTAAATATATTTGACACTCCCCTATTGAATTTAATGTTTCCTTGAAATCGGGTGAACAGTACTCAATTTATATTTGAAAGTTGCTTCCCGAAATAGTATCTTCGTCTTCTGTAGTTCATCATTTGAAATGGAATAACTTTCGAAGTTACCCCCAAACCAGTTCTACATTTTTACAAAATAGGTAAAAAACTAATCAGGTGAAGCAGACCTATGAGTATGGTTCAGAAGGTTAAATACAAAATAGACATGCCATTTCAAACCTAAAATTAATATTCAATTCAATGTCAATTGCAAAAAATCTCTTTGATTTTTACTTTTTTGAAGATGGACCAAAGAAATTTCATCACGTATACAATATCATTTTTTTAAATAGATTTCCTATTTTTCAAATTGCTGATCAATTTCAAGAAAATATTCCAGCGACAAGATATGACCAAATTTCTTAGGTTACGCATCTGGATCTCTTCTAGACATGTGCATACTGCCCAGAATCCAAAATAAACAAAAAGCATCGTTTCTAATTATATTACATAATGAAAAAACGAAATACGTTGTTATTAGTAAGAGGTATAGGCAGCAGCCACAACGCCTTATAACGCCGTTACGACACTGACCATTTACCTGAAAAATGATGCCACATTGTTTTTCGTTCTATCATTTTCGTCGAAAAATACGGAATATATTAGGACATAATTTTAGGAATTTCATAACATTAACAAAAAAGGTATAGAGTGTAAGTCATAAGAAGCTTGTTACTCAGTTTAGAGGCATTGGTCAAACCTGTAAAACCGTTAATTCGATGGTACAAGTAAAACGCAGTGAGAATAAATAGTTTTTACTTCAGTCAACTTTCATATAATCGTATTGCTGTAATTGTAAAAAGTTCTTTCTTGTATATTTTCGTAACTTTCAGACCATAATTCACAACGAAACGATGTCAAATGTAAAAGCCATTACTTATTATGCTTTAACGGTTTCTTTGAAAACTTTAATCTCAAATTTTAACGCAAATTTAATCAAATTTATGGATCCTTTTGACTCGTTTAGACGTTTAAATATTATATAGTAAATTCTAATCCATTTAAGTTCGACTTTTGAAGTCATTTTTCGAAGTTTGATCGTTTATTCATTAAGAGTATATATACATGATTCATTTACACCACTACAACGAAATTTACAATTTTGTGAATGGAAATAAAGTTTACTTTAAGCTTTCGAATTTAAATTACATATAAGCTTAAGCCATTGAACTGTTGATTTCTCCTACAAGGGAATTCCCGGTATTTAGTCGTCCTAGCCCCTAAAAATGACAGTAAGAAGTATTTATTAAATGACTGCAATACCTAAAGGTTTGTAAATTTGTTTTTAATACATAATAAGGTGTGTTAATATTTTTTATGACTTACGTATTGGTTATTTGGAAACTGTGTGGACGGAATTCCATCGCTTACTCTTCCAGTATCAGCCGAATTTTCCTTATCTCTATTTCTTTCCAGGAGACTTTTGACTTGAGGATAAGTCAAATTTGGATTTTGAGAAAGAATCAGACCAACTATTCAGCTCCTGCTACATGGGATGTTGCTATACTTGTTCCGGAAATTGTGAGAGACGCCGCATCATCTGCGTTCCTATGAATATGATTTTCCTTGATTATTTTTTCTAAATTAAAAGTTAGTTTTGTTGGTCTTATTTTAGTTTCGATTCTTTTTTGTTAATACTGTGTTCAATTTCCTGTTTTAAATGTTGTTTAAGTGTAGCTCTAATTTGGATAGATGCTGTGAATTATTATGACATAAGTAGGCTTCTCAATACGAGCAGTGTAAATAACAGCATCCGTGTAGAAATTACTTTTTCTTTGTAGATCTTAAGATATTTACTGATTATTTTAGAATACCATTTAACCTTACTATTGTCTCCTTATAATATTTGGAAAGTTCAATGTTTTATCAAGTCGACATTCTTTACGCAATCGTTAAGCCGTTGCTCCTCTTCCAACAACATAATATGCTTTTACTACATGCAGATTAAATCTATTATTGAGACATGGTCCTGTAAATATAATTTAAAGCACTTGCAGTATCATCAATTTGAAGTTATGTACTGTCGAAATGTGCTTATGAACAACGTGCAAGCCGAACCCATCATTTTTATCGGTTATCGTTCGACTTCAAGACGAAAAAATACACCATTACAATTAGTACTAGTTTTGATAAAGTTAAATGATAAAATCTCAACTGTCGATTTCACTGAATTTCAATCGCTTCAATGTTACAGACGTTTCAGTTTTGAAAATTAAATGTATAAAAACCAAAGAAATTTAATTTGTAATACTAATCTGTGCTCTAAACCCAATACATTTTCCTTAATTCAGTCGTGCCATACATATGCGGTGTATCAAAGGGTAAATTAATTGATTCCACTTGAAAAGCATTGCCCAATTATCTATTCAAAATGCTCGTTGATACTCATATTTAGACAAAGCTGTCAATTTTACATCAATCTTAAACAATATGGATGATTTAATAATCCTGTCGATTTTTCTTATCAGTAGAAGTACACTGTGAACCCCAACTTAAACTTTAATTGAAAATCAATCTCAAATTGCTAAATGATATTTATTCAAGTACAAATATGTTCACTGTCGTCAAAATATAAAAGCTAGAAAAAATTGAAATATGTCTTCACAAGCTATTTGACCTTCCGAAAGACCACAGTGACAACTCCCGAATAATTGAAAATGAAGTCCTTTTTGTTATCCGTACTGATCCTGGTTTTGGCCACGGAAACCATCAATGGTAGTTTTGATAAACGTTTTCTTACAATTTATTTGTTTTAAAAGTATTTTTTCTTCTAAAAAGTATGCCTTGTTCTCAACAGCTCTATGGTGTCACACATGCGTTGATTATCGACCCTGGCCTGCACTTAATAGTACAGCCGAAGTACAAGGTGCATTAAGTTCATGTAGACAAGGTGTACAGCCAAGTCCTTTGTTTCTTCGCAAATGCCAATTGGAGACAGAAGGTAGTTTTCAATTTTAAAGTTTAAGGTATTTATTTATTTTATTGTATAATATTCAATGCTACGAAATTGCTCGTGTTTTATAGTTTGCGGCCAAATATTTTTTGATGGTCTCTGGGGCGGTGAATACATGCGATTTGCCTCAAGAAGTTGCGTAGACCTTGAAGCACTTGGAATAGAACAAGGAGAAGACATGAACAAGTGCGTTGGTGGGGAAATTGATATGTCTCCTTGGTTCGCAGTCGGACCTGGTATGATAATAGCGAGTTTTTGCAACGAAGACGCATGTAATCCTTGCATAAATGGTACCACTGATCCACCTTCACGTAAAATGATGCCTAATGTTGCAAACTTGATGAAACAGTTACAGTTTTAAATAATTGGCAAAAAGTTGCGTTCTACATACTACTTTTAATGTAAAATAATTTAAAACAAGTAACAAAAATGATGTAAAATCAATAAAGTAAAGACAATTATGTTTTAGTGTGTATGAATACATGCACGAAACGTAATGCATCTTATACAGTGTCAAAAGTTGTCTACAAAATATTGAGTTTGAGTTGTTGTAAGATAAAAAAAGGTGTCACCTAGAAAAATTGCAATTTTGCACTTGACACTTGAAAATTATGCATTATCTCACACATTCACAAATAGACTCAATATTTTATCAGTACAAAAAACTAACCACACGCGCCATACTTTTGTAGCAAGTTTGTCATAATAACCCATCTGATTTCCGTGAAGTTCAGAGCGTTCATTTACTATTTTTTATCTTTTTTTAACATTCATTCCATTAAAATTAAGATATGATATACTTATACAAACATATAGCTGTAACTTAAGGCTGTTTTATGTCGACTGCATTCTATGTTGCTTACTTTTGCAAACTGAAGTATTTTGCTGATAGTTTCTTACTTAATAGAATTCACAAATTATTGGAGTTCTGTGTCAAAGAATAACTGTGTTGGAAGAATATTTTTAATGTGTTTAAATAATAAGCGAATGGATTCTTCTGAAACAGATTCTATTTATATTTGAGCAATTAAATACAGTCCCTAAAATTATGTGAGCATTCAAAGATAAATCAACTCAAAATACAGTTGTGCAATACAAACAAATTTTGTGCTACTCGCTTTCCAAACAAAGTTTCTGAATTTTGGTTTGAAAGAGGTATGTATAAGGTTCTTTTGGGGCTTTCTCTTAGCTTTAATAGTCATAACTTTGTAAGCACTACTGAAAATCCCTTTCTTCACAATTCTAAGAACTTTTTATGTTCATGAGTAAAATATGCAGATAAGATACTGAAATATATTAAAATCAATGATAGAATGTTTAAGCAGTGTTAAGGATGTCTAAAAAACTTTCGAATCGTTCTCAGAATTGCGTACAAAGTACCCGGCGACATCGTTATGGTTCTCGTTGTTTATTTAAAATGATTCCAGTAACGGTCGCGTTATCGTTCTTTTTGAGCTCATTTTTGTCGGGAAGCAGTATTGCAGTAAAGGGCAACATGCAAATTTTTTAGTATACTTTCATGCGAACTTTTTCATTTTTTATGATAATTTTTAGTTTTCGATTTTTATTGTGGTTCGATAATAACTAAACACAGATGTTTTTATGTCTGTTAAAAATAAGCAGAGATAAAACAAATGCTACTTTGGTTTGCTTGATATGGAGCTAAGTTATACATCAATTCATATCAATTTATATTAAGCCTTAGCTTAATGTACTCTCAGATCAGTCAACAAGTTCATTAGCCGCTTAAAATTTAAACTGAGTAATTCAACAATTCAACATTGTGCTCGAATATATCAGTAGAAGATGAAAAAATATAGATTTTGTGCGCTTTGGTTGTTAATTGTAGTAATAGTTCGTGGTCCGAAACTAGAGAAAGTTGGGCTGTTTTTTAGTCATTATTCAATACAGTGGTTGCAAATTCATGTTGTGCGATGTCGTACAAGATGTACTAATGCTTTCTGTATATTTAGATTTCAAAATTTGATATTTATACATAGTCTAGTAATTATGAATTCTAATGTGCTAATTTAATTCTAAGTTTATATTTAACGCTAATAATAACCAGTATTTGTAATATCATCTTTGTGGCATACATAAACGTTTTTCAATCATATTTATAAATTAGTAGATTTATAAATTTATAAATTTATAAATTGGTCAGCGTTCAGTTTCACCGAACGCTGACCAATATGCTGCATACCATATTGAAATTTTATGTCTATCAAGATCAGTACTTTGATCTAAATAACGCGTGGATATGAACTCGTATTCAAATCGCCACAATCTGCTGAAAATATTAAAACTGTCATTTCTTAACTCATAAATATTTCGGTACGAAAGTAGCATTCTAGGAGTCACAATTTTGTAAACGTTGTCACTTTTGAATGCATTGCTAATAACTAGACCTGCAAGAAGTGTTCCACAAATAACAAATTTAAGTTTCTTCACAATTTCACCCGTTTCCGGAAACGGGCCTCCTTGTTCCAACAATACCATTGTTATGCTTCGAAGACTTTCGATGTAACTGCGTCTTGCTAAAACTTTTGAAAAGATTGTAAATGCTACAGCAACAAGGAAAATAGATACCCAGATCCGTTCTTCATAAACGGTTACAATTTGAAGAAACGAAATTGGCTCAGTTCCTTTTGATCCACAGCTGACTGTGTGCATCTGTCCAAACTTTAATTTAGTTTTCATATGTTCGTAATTGTCTTCACTGTCTTCTATCACAAACAGATCACCAGTACGTACAAACCAAGAATCATCATTACCTTGTAAACTTTTATGCATTAGCGGTTTGGTAGAGGTTATGTTTCCAAACATGTGCCTGTATATTGATGCATAAGCAAAAGCTAAAACTCCTATTTTGTCGGGGTATCTTGACTTGATCCTGTTAATGTTTTTCAGGGGCCCATTTAGTAAATGAGCTTCATTTTCCAAAAAGTGTTTCATGTGTCCCGTCAAGTCAAATTGGTTCATCGATGAAGCATCTATGTAGCCATTAAACTTCAGTTTATAAATGTTATCAAGATATTTAAAAAAAATATCTTAAAATTTTCAAACTGCAGTTCATGTTCTAAATAAAAGTTTTGGCATTCCGTGCAAGGAAACAAAACAATAATTTTCCTGATCAAATATTTATCTTGGCTTTTTACCGTGGCCATCTTTGTTGCACAACTAGCAAACCCAATGACAAGAAAGTCTGTAACTGGATGAAAGTCTGACCTATCCGCAAAAAATTGATGACTAAGTCTCGACATCCATGTTGCCAACGCAACGTTATCGTATTCGTTCAAACTTGTTTTAGAGTCTATCAATACATTTACTTTAGGCATGCTACTTGTCATACCGTAACATCTCCAACATCGAAAAATTTGAGTGTATTTTCCGAGTCTGAAATATTTTTTCGGAATGAACAAGTCTACCTGAACTTCGCAATTCCAGGGCTTAGACTTTGGTACAAATTGCGTGTGATCTAATCCAACGCAATATCCACTACTTTTCTGAATCGAAGACAAGGGAGTGAACAATTTGGAGACGTGACAGTTAATAGCATCAGTATTTGATGAAAAGTTTCCATTGAGTTTGTACAAATATTGTTTAGGAATCCAGATAATGTCTACTCTGTAGACTGAGTGAAATAATAAAGCTATGTCAAATTTTCGAAGAATCACAGGCACTGAATGTGTTGGTTTAATGTCTAGACCGAGAAAGTTATTAATTACAATAAAGCATCTTTCCCTGGTAAAGTGTTCAAGCACGGAGTACAGGTTTACTAGTAGTGAAGGAACCATTGGTTTACTGTCAGGTTTCTTAGAAAGTACTATATATTCTTGAACTTGTTCCCAGTTTGGTGAGTATTGAAGATAAGGATCAGTTGGTTTCAACGAATCTAATAATTTTGAGACTAAGGCGTGTTCGTAAACATAATCATATTCACATAAACAGAATTTTGCAAAAAGTGTAATGCAAAAACTCAATACCGGCTTACTGCACATGATAATGCGTGCAACTCAAAAGGTCGTTATTTAAAGAGGGTTTTTCTTTCTTTTCACAATATACGCTTTTAAGAAGGTTTTAATGCGTATTTTTTAGATATATTTGTGTGAATCTAAAATGGTTGTAATACTTGGTAGAAGAAACTTTACCTGATTTCAGAGCTAAATGATCATTTCGTGTATCCTAGCCAAAAGAAAAAAACGTTAAAGTAGTCTAAAAGGCGATGCGTGTTTCGGATAGGATATTTTTTAGCAATAGTTGGTTACGTAAAACTTCTAGATTAAAGTGCAAATCACTCTATATGATTAGCGCGGACGTGATACGTAACCTTACAAAATTAATTTTTAAAAAAATTAATCACTTAAATGTAAGTTTTGGGTATCGCATTATGATAAGAAGTTCGTCATATTACACATGTACTATGTTGGTTGGTTATACTATGGTTGGTATTATGTTGGTTGTTGAAATTACCGTTTAGATTAGTGAAAAAAATAATGAGTCTCATCGTGAACTTTCAACATTTTCACTTTAGAATTTTACATGGTTCTAGTTTTATTTGTCATGTTATTTAAATGGTAGTTACTTTATCACAAAATAAAGAAGTGGCAATTTTATAGCATAGAGGGTGGAAATTACAATTACAAATGTAATGAATTACGTAATTCAATTACAATTACAGTAATTGAGTAATTGTAATTG
>JAQFXM010002041.1:0-27226 GCA_034693345.1 Entomobrya multifasciata
AGTAACTCTCATTTGATTAACATGGGAGAAATATTTCTCAAAACAGGCTTGTCGCATCTATTTTCACATATCTCTTGGTATAAGTGATATAAACTACCATGTAATGCTCATGTACCTACATTATACAGAGATAAGAAAGGGCTTGCAAATAATTTTGCCAAAATTTCTATGTCATTAGTTAGGAGAACGATGGGAGAAGTTTTCTTGGCTTCTTCTAGCACTGCTGCTGCGTTAGAGCCATATAATATAATTCGGTCATGGAATGGCATGAACATCTTTCTCATTCTCCATGTTTTTTGTGTATCCATAATACATTATAACAGCTTAGCAGCTTCAGTAATAGTTGGGAACTTGATTCTAGTAAAGCTGGGAATTGAATGGTTAGACAACTTACTACGTGGGTAGTAATAATATAACACGATAATAATGCATACTTTGCGAGCTTTTTAGTTTTGTTGCCAGTTTCACTCCTGCTGCTTCTTGTGCAAAAAGGAGTTTCCTTCTTCCAAAAATTGGTTTGCTGGTTGGGTGTTTGTGTTTTTGGACCCTGGTAAGTGAGTGTGGTGGAGGAGGAATGCATACTTGCAAAAATACCCACACATATGGAAAATTGGTAGAAGATATATTGAGATTGTGATTGCGAGTGAGGAGAGTAGAGTGAAAGTAGGCTACCGCTGCTTTCTTCTTTGCAAGTTAGTTTTATTGCTTGTATGGCTCAGCTAACTTGCCAATGGAACAGCTACAACAACCACACAAAATGTTCACAACGAGTACAACTCTCCATGTGAGAGGGAAAATAGTTGTTTCATTCAGAGCATTCATGCTTGCATGCATCTATTTATATAATAAACACATTCACATTGTGAATAGCAGAGAAAAACTGACATATCTAATAACATGTTTTATACATGTATAGGTATACATACTTTGATGGCCGGTCGCTGTACAAATGCGAAATGATTAGTATAAAAACTATCGCGACCACCACACATACAAAAAGGCTGAAAGTAGATTTTTCGGATTTGTTCAGCCTAAATGCAAGCAAGCAAAACAAACAGATTTCAATCTGAAAGCATCTGAGGGTTATTGTGGTACATACTCTCAGAATGGGTTTCGTTGATTATATTGTTACGCGAAAAGCAGCTTAGCAATGGAAATGGTTTTATCCACATCATATCACTCGCCAGTCAAGTAGAGTACCAAAATCTCTTGAAATCAGATGTGCACATTGTATGGTTTGAACACAAAAAATAGCACCGAATAGTTAAATCAAGCTATACCAATAAGTGCATAGCTGAGTTTGTAGACCTCTTTTATTTTCATTTCGATTATATTCTTGATGCATAAAATGATAGAGAAAATGACGTGGAAAGAAATACCACTTTTACTTTTCTGTTCTCTTTGCCAAAACTACAACGGAAGAGAAAAAGTTGTTGATGTGATAAGACACGTGAAATAATGAAAGGTCTTTGATCTGATTGGACGCTCCAGAAAGAACACATTACTATGTTAGAGCAGATCATACTACGTGTAAATCATGTTGTTGTGCTATTCGATTAAGCTGTTTTCACAAAACGAAAGACGGAAATTCCTTAAAGAAATGAATTGTGCGAAACGAAAATGCATTTGAAGGTTGAGAATTGCAATTTCATTTCGACTACTGTATATACACTAAAAATATACTTTATAGCATTGTTGGACACTCACAACGATGCATTGGGTTGGGACACCAGAAGCAATATTCACTATTCACTGCAGCGTGAAACTTTTTAAATAGCTTTTAGACTCTATTTCTGAGTACATTTCGATTTCCCGAAAACGCATTCACGTTTTGAGGCATTATTTTATTGAGTGGAAAAGCCTGCTCTGTTCACTCTCTGTTATTAGCATGTCTAGGGCTTCCTATTTGGTTCCTTTATTTCATGTGGGGTGTGCGTGAGGAACAATGGAAAGAAGCTTGTCTATCTGTCTACTATGAAAACATAATATTACAAACTGCAAACAAAATCCTACAAAGCCATTATTTGCAGACCAACGGCATGCCCAAAACTTTACCGTAGTCGCAAAGTATTAATTTCAAGCAGAATACATGTAGTATTGATAAAAAGCCAGAAAATGAAAGAAATTTTCATCAAATAAATATTTCATCCTGAAAAGCATTTTCACTCTATCATTTCCTTCTAAATCCTTCACTAGCAAATCACTAGTTTATGAGTTCTCATGAAAAGTTGATAAATTTTTAATATGCTGCTTTTTCACTGTCTATTACGTTGATTTTCAATCAGCGTGTTCTTGTGGTTATTAATAAATTCCGTAATGTATTGACTTGTTTTGACAGAAAATTGTAAACAAACAGAAAATAATAATACATTTATATACATATGGATATGTAAACATATATTCATACTTAAGAATTGTAGCGTTTTTCATTTTGCAAGTTAAATCTTGATAATGATGAACCTTCCCCTTTATTAGATTTTTCTGGCTGCTCTTGGTCGAAAATATTTAAGTTGACATGAAAATGTCAACCATGAAAAATATACAATGACAATAAAACAAAGAACCAACCAAACTTTCTCATTTTCAGTTTTGCTGCTACTTACTGTTGTGAGATGAAAGATATGACATGATCTTTCTCAAAAATGACATTGGAATATTACCCTGAAATATATGGGAAAGCCAGAAACATGAAACTGTAATAAAACTAATATAATATGCAAAGTTATAGAGCAAAAACTTGACATTTTATACTAGCCTTGAAAGTATAAATAATATGATTGCATTAAATGGTGCACATTTATATTTTTCTGGGTAGTATAAAAAGGCCTTTTTTAATAGTATGGCTATTGGGCAACACATGCAAATCAAGAACTTCAGTTTCAGCAGTAAAAGTATCAACTTCAGAAAAATATAAAGTAGCTGGTTAGTTTGGTTATATACAGGCCGTAAAAACTTTTGCGTTTCATCCTTAGCTTCGTCCTCTGAAACCACTTTTTATCATTTAATGTAATAGTTGTGGTCTCAGTCACAGTATTTTTATGCAACAGACAGTCAATTTACTGCGTCCATATATTTAGCATAATACAAGTTTCTTTTATTCATTTAAAGCGGTTCAGTTATAGTATTTCACAAAGGAATATTCATCTTTACAACATCGATATAAACAGGTTTCTTGCCCTGCATTTATCCATATCCATTTTTATCCTGGTTGCTTGCATGTCATTTGTAGTTGCTAGATTTTAATGCTTTGAATTTTCGTAGTAGCAGCACTTTGCTTTCACTTTTGTGACAAACCATGGAACCATATGTGTGTCTAGATGCCGATGCCCAACAAGTACCTTAAATCTAAACTTTAAACAGTCATGTTATTTTGCATCGTAGTTGTTTATGCATGTGTTACTAATAATTTCGTCGGTTCAACTTTCTATCAAGAGCTATGTAATATCTGTCAGTGGTTCACCAGTAGCACTGAAACTGAAGTAAAAAAGTTATGATCTCATTATAAATAGAATAGCTATTTTAAAAACCAAAGAAGTAAAAACTAAAAAAAAGATTTGTAACAAAAAATGAGAAAAATGCAAAAGAAATATTTTGTGTTTTTCTCTTTAGTTTTCCTGATTTAGTGAACTTATATTTCAATTCTAATATATTTGTAAATGCCATTTTGCAAACTGACACTGTTACATTGCCTTTCTTCTTGTGAATTTTACGAATAGATTATCTTTAAAGTGTTTTACTATGCACAAAAGCAGCTCAAGTCGAATCTATTCTGTAATCAATAGTACGCATATATAGTAGTCAAAAAGATCCCCATATTACCATCCGTTTAGGTATACTTTTTTATTTGCGTACTTCCCATCAGCAAGAAAAGAAACGAAAATGAAGCCAGCAAAAGTAACTGTTACTATACTTCACTAAATAGAGAAAAAGAAATAAAAACGGAGAAAAGAAGATTACAAAGATGAAGCCTGGTTTTCTGGTGGTGGTAAACGAGAAGTTTTGCAAAAAATATATACTTCACTACCGCCACTAACTAAACTGAAGTTTAAAAAGTTCAATGTTGTCGCTGTCGAGGTTTGTTTTTCTTCATGCTGCTGATTATAGGAGTTGAAATTGGATTCTCTTTCTTTTACATGAGATTCTTATGTCTACCATCACCAACCACCATCGTCATTACGTTTTCATATAACAAAGAAAGTAAACAGTTAGTGTAAGAGAAAGTAGGTAGAATGTTTGCCCTTCACATGTTCAGCCTGTTCAGCTTCAACAAAAAGCATAAGAGACAATTCTTAGAGAATTTCGAGCAGCTAAAGTGAAACAGACTTTTTGTAGTCATCATCCATCCAGTCTATCTGTTCCATTTTCTTTAGTCTTTATAGAAAAAATCTTTAGCAAGCAAACTCGACTTACTACTTTTCCAAGTTGATCACATCAGCAAATAACCATGAGAATGATGGTGATCGTTTGTCGTTCTTTGTGTGACATGCTTGAGTGGTATATACTTTAGGTATAGCTCAAGGCTAAAAAATGGCTTTGAAAGATGGGTTGTTGGATGAATAAAAAATATATACGGGAAACAGAGCACACGACTGTATGACTTGGCATTTAGTCTATATTGTAAATACGTTTGGTTATGGCTTTTCCTTTAAGTATTCATGTGGTTTTGTGCTTTACACACTTGACTACATTCTACATACATTCGTGCGTGTTATCGATTTTTCAATGGCTTGACCCAATTATGTTTTACAGGTTGACAGTATGTTACATGAAAATAGATTGTTGATCCAATCCCAGCATCCGCTAGTGATTGTTTCTTCATTTGGTTTTCTTTTTCTTTGATGAGAAAACATAAAAGTGAGCACACGGGTCATTGTTTTGCATTATTTTCGCGTAGTGAACAAATTCGACTTTCTATAATCTGTATCGATAGATTTCAACTTGCAACGACTGTTTTTATGGTGTTATTGAACCCTCTATATTTTTCATGGATGTAATATAAAAGAATGTAAATATTGGTATTGATATTGGTTGATTTAACTACATTCAGAAAATGGTATAAATGAAAAGAAATCCTCTTGAGAATACGCATAGACACACTACGAAAGTTGTAACTTTCATTACCTGACATAATCAGTATCCTACATTATGATATCATTATACATATTTATTCAGTTTATTATTGAATTTTCTGCTTACATTTCATCTTGTTGCATATTTATATTAAGGATAATTCCACTTATCATGACTCTTGATTCGCAATATTCCATAAATAGAATAGACCAACTCGACAAAAAATATGACTATGACTATTATGAATATACATAAAAGCTTTAACCTCGTTTCTTAGCTCGTCCAAAGGAACACTGCACCATGCATAACGTCAACATGGTCTTGTTCATCTTGCTGCACTTTTATCTCATTTCCAAATATTCGGTAGATGTATATTTGATAACCAGTTTTTAGAACATTCCTCAGGGAATAGAAAGCGGATATTTCACAAACATATCTATTAAATGGTATAAGAGTATGAAGCCCACATACAGAAAGCTGCATTGCATTTATTGTCGTCGGGAGCTTTCTTTTAGATTTTCCATTCAGTTAGCCGGAGAGTGTTCATTTCACTCAGAAAGCGGGCTTTCTAGGTTTTGGGGTTCAGCACTGCATACCATTCGTTTCCAGTGCTTGGGTTGGATTTCTAAGCTCTCTTCTTTCTTTGTTGGAATGGAAAGGCAAGCAGTTTGGAATGCTGTGAAATATGTATCTATCCTTGAATAATGCATTCACACAAACTTATGTGATGTGTAATTTAGAAAGTTTGAAGAAACGAATGGCTTTTACTTCTGTGTCTGTATGTCTACATGTATATCCTTATCCTTAGTGTGCTTAAGTAAGAAAGGCAAAGTGTTATTTATGTAACCAGTAATAGATCCAAAATGAGGTTACTGGTTACTCGACGATTCCTTCGTGAAACGAAGAGTTGGTGAAAAGAAGGTAAAGGAATTCACACATACATCCTAAAGTCTTCTTCAAAGCTGGCAACTTAAATGAAAAGTAAGACAGAGCAAACCTACTATGCGTTTGCGGATTTCAAACGTACAAAATTGTTCTAAAAACGGAGAAAGTGGAGTAAACATGGAAGACGTAGAGATTTCTACTTGTGTGCTTTATTTTCCTACAAATTAGAAAATATTACTTAACTGCACCAAGCTGCAGCTGCTGCTGTTCGTCACATCACTTATTACGTGCATTATGTAATAACCATGATGTATAAATTTATTGTAAAATAGGATACTTTTAGCGAAAACTATATGCTTAACAAAATTGCAACTATCCACCACTGAATTTGAGCACTAGCATCATCGCTGCATGATAAATAATTTATGCTGCCATTTGAATTTTGCTAAAACTTTCATTGATTCTATTCAAAGATCTACTCAGGGGTCGTACACCAGCAATTTAAATTTTGCTCTTTCTAGCATATGTGCCCAATTTCATGACAATCTAGTTTAATTCAATTATATGCTCCCATTTTGGAGCTATTAACTTTCACCTCTTTACCCATTTGCATCCTGCCGTTTACTTTTCTTAATAATTCATATTCTCAAAAGTGCCTTTCTCTCTCACAAGGTCAAAAAATTTAGCAGAAAAAGGAATTTACGTATGCTTTCTTTGTACAGCCTTCTCAGAAAATATGAAATTATACATGAGCACAATAGTGTAGCAAATGTAAAGAACTCAGACATGATCCGCTTTCTCAAATCTCTTCCTTTCTCTTTTTTTTGAGATGAGAAGAAACGTGTCATTATCTAAACCGCCTATTAAGTGCAGCCGAAGTAATAGGAGCATTCAGAAAGGGTAACGGAAGGAAAAATAAGAGCATGTAAAGTGATGACATGAGACGAGATTAAGTAACAGACGAAGAAAAGTTGGAAAATGAGAGCAAAGAGAAAAAACGTTTAATTTATGTCACGCAGTGATGATATTTCATCCACCCACTTTATTTTCAATATGTTCTTAATACGCGGGACTGCACTGTGACTTGGAAAAGAAATATAATATATAATGGTATCATAATCGAATAAATAAATGAATCTCTGTACCATGTAGAGATTTTGTCATTTAGATATACAATATGGGTCACAAGATTATGGGTTGGCAGGAAAGAGAAATATACATGAACAGTACGTGAGCTTAGGAGATAAAGCATCAACAAGATCATCATTTTCGTTCCTAACATTATCATCATTCTCACGAAGGAGCCTTTCCTTCTTTCGACTAAAATTCTAGTCAGAGAGACGAATCAAAGCTAAGCAAGCGAGAGCAGCTGACTATGACAGCCTGTTTCCTTTTGGCTCACATCACATCTCTCTCCTTATCTCTTACAGTTTCTCCATTTTATTTAGTCCATTTTACCCGCTATCATCACCACTAGCCTTGATAGTGGAAACGGAAGTATGCAGGACATGAATCCAGGATATAAGACCAAGAAAAATTTGGCCTGGCGATGGAATGGACAAAGCAATGAGAGTTCCTTTTTTCTGAATTTTGTTGCTGCTGCATGAGTTTGTGCTATTGACACAGAGCGTAATGTTATAAACACACACACACGATATAACATTCACATTTGCACAATTTTTGTACCTATTATTCCTCAATCTTGATCCACTATCACAAGCATATAGACCAAGTTACTGGATAAAAAGACAAAAGAAAGTTGGACCTGGACCCAAGCAACAAGACGATCAAGATGGCAAGATAGTTTCATCGCCACCAGCAGAAGAGTTGAGTATTGAGATTTCATTTCTCAAGTCGACAGGAGTCGTTATTGGGTTCACAAGCAGACCGATATTCACTCGCACGAACAAAATCTCAAAATGAAGTCAGTAGTGCATGTACGGTATGTATTCTTCATTCACGGTGCGGTGGTGGTGAGTGGTGAGACTCTGAGCTGAGCCCAGTCGGCACATAAATAAGTAACTGCAAAAAGAAATAGAAGAGAAGGAGGAGGAAGATGAAGAAGAAGAAATACTACACTTAAACTCAACTCAGCTTATAACTTGAAATTCGAATGGAAAGCAGAGACTCCCATTAATTCCCTCGAGAAAATTCTTATGCTAGTCACATCCTTACATATATTACCGTACATACTTATATGAATGTATTATACTGCAATGTAAATATATTGTCAAGGGTGTAATAATATGAATGTTAGTAGTGACAACGACCTTAAGTTGGTCGGTACTACTGCTACTGTTTTATGAAATGTACCCCACCGATTCATGTAGGAATGTATTTGACATTTAAGACGGTCAACAGTTTAATGTATATATTTGTATGTATCTGGAATCTCGAATCATTTTATGAGGAAAAGTTTGTGTCAGTAGAAAACGAATAGACAATAATACCTATTGCAAATGGACATGGCGACAATGATGACGATCCTTCAGTTGAGTATAAGATAAAGAATCTGAAATTCTCAGGAAGGTACAGAAATTGTAATGTCGTTGGTGATAGTATTCTAATAAACACAAATTTTTATGTTGTGTTGAAAACTGAGGGTTTTCTTTGTGATCAGGTCATAATCTTGTCGACCAATAACGATGAAAATGTTTCAGATGATTTTTATATAGAAATAAATACGCCATCAGTATTATTCTGGTTGAGACAATAACAAAAAAGAAAATGAATCTGGTACACGATTCTCTCTATCGTAAATATATACATGGAAAGATTGCGCTGGGCTCAGAACACACCAGGCATGCACACAATAAATGTATGACAGTAGAAACGTGCTTGTCAAATCGACGGATATGTTACTATCCGTTTGGGAGACTGCGTCATACGAAAACAAAATGAAAAATATAGCTCGTAGAAATAGAATAGAGTACATTATATGTCAAGAACATACAGGATCACGTGAAGCTTAAGCGTGAAATGGAAAGAGAGAGTGAAAGAAATTTTAGCCCAAATCTTTTATGAACCTCGATGCATGTTCCAATGAAATCCGGATTCAGGATCGCACGATCAAAATAGATTCAAAGATTCAATCCGGCAAAAACCAAATGTCTATAGTGCTCTCGACACAGAGTAATCATATGCTGAGATAGTACTGAAAACTTCTATCAGAGTTGCTACAGTTTAAGTATGTATTTTAAGGGACTGTTTTTTTTATTTTACGAGAGAAAATTGGAGCCATGTCTTCTATATACAAAATATTCTGGCACAAAGAATGCCAGATTTTTTTATTGTATTCTGCTATATTATCATCTCTTATTTTTCTCTGGTGGCAGCATGGTGGTGATGATGACTATTGCGAAAAAATTGCCACTGCTGCCGCACTACCATCCACTATCAGTAAGAAAAGCCTGTTTATGGCTGAAAAAACGGAGATGAACAAATTTTCCTGGTTGTGTGCAAAAGCAAAAGAGACGCGGCGGATGACGGATGATATTATCCAATGGAAAATGGAATAGAAGATTATCACTTTGGTCTTGGCCCTGCTATTTTCTATCATAGGATATTTTTACCCAATTTTCATGCACATATATTATAATGTGATGTGATGTATTAAAATTGCTAGAATACATAATAATGGCTTAGTTTAGAATCTTCCCATTTTCCATGAAAATGATGATAATCCAAACCGGCCTCTCCTTAAACATGGATGTTCTATAGTCATATGTATATGAAATATGTGTATGCAGTAATGCAAAATAAACATTGTAAAAATTCTGTCAGGGTGGCAATATTTTATGCAGCACACTGGAAGTAAACTAGCAAGGTATCTGACATTTCTGCATATATTATTATCTAATAAAAATACGCCAGTCCAGGCCGACAGTAACACCACTACCACCGCTGCTGCGCTGGGGTCTTTTACCTCACCGTATAATATGTATGTAATGATGTGGCTTACCACTACATGATATGTTTAAAAATTGTACATTATATCCAATTTCCCTTTTTCACTCCATATTTTCCATTTTTATATAAGTTTTACAAATCTATGTACTTACTTCTGCTCTGCTGATGAAGCGATATGCTATCGGATAACATATACCTATAGATTTGAAAAAAGAAAACTCTACTAGACAGATATAAACGCAAAATTCTTTTATATTTATGTACACTTTTTTTTACGTTGGGTCGACAGGGAGCATACTACTGACACAAATTTCCCCATCACATGAAAACCGCACACACACATTTTACACAAGAATAAAAATTGTATTCACTGATGTGAAATCTAAAAAAGTGTATGCATGTGTGATTTGTGTTACCTTATTTTATTCACTCATTCTACACAAATTTAACTTCTTCATTCCCTTTACACTATACAAAATGTGTCGTTTTAAAAAGTGTAAGCGTATTTTTGCGGTTTCTTTTCAATATAATGACAACGACAACGCAACAACCAAGCTGTGTGTCAGTCTTGTGTGTTTGGAAATCTACTGGGATTTCACACAATTTTAAAACTTTTTTGCAAAACAAGAACAAGTTTTACTTTGTACATGTTCAAATATATAGTACCAGAAAAAAGTTACATTATGTATACATATTATTTTACTTTTCCAGGGAGAATAATAAAAAAAGGAAAAGAAAAAATACACCCATGCATGTGTATGAAGGAACCATGAATTTTGCATGTAATCTTTGAATAGTTTAAAATAAGTATACAGAGAAGGATGAGTGTATTTCTTCGTACAAGAAATTTACGATATAGACAATAATATTATTACTATTGCTTTTCCTCAGAGTGTATCGTTGTTGCCTACTAGGCAGAAATTTTACACCACCAAGCCACCAACTAAAAATACTTGCGTGTGAGTATATGCCCATATGTACATATAATGGTAGCAATTTTTCTATTTCCCCTTTTTTCTTCTCTCCGTTTTTAGTTGCTTTTAAAGAAAAGAAAACAGTCTCAAGAGAAAGTTGGAAAACTGCACTTGGCGTTGGTGAATTCAATTGCATACCATTTCAATATAGATTACGTGATTGTCATGCCAGAAGCCATGTAAAATACGAAGAGAAAAAACCCACTGCCTTTCTTACATTTCCCTTTTTTGGTTAGACAACTTTCTCTCGTTCAAAGTTGGGTATAAAATTTGGACTTTACCCATTTTACCACTGCTGCTACTGACTCACTGACAGTTTCCCAAATATGGGAAGGCTGTACACTTTCTGGCATGCATTGTATAGCAATAAAAAAATTTACTTGCAAGAACCATTAGATTTGCATGTACGCACAGACCCACAGCCTTACACAAGCCATTATGGGAACAAGGCAAAGTTTCCGTCTCCATATTTTTTGCATGTTCCATTATAATTTTCCAGCAGCAGTAGCCAAACACACTAGGAGGCATACTATAAAATTGTACACGTGGTGGTTGTAAAAAGTAAGAAAAGAAAAGTAATGGAAGAAGGGCACACCTAGATACCCAGACTTTTACAAGTGTATTCTGCATTTCATGCATTTTGGATAGCAATTCAGAAAAAAATATGCATGATTGTTATTATTATTGAACTCTTCCGTTTACCGTTTTCTCGCGCCTCTCGCCTTGTACCTTGACTTCAATTTTTATTACTTTTCACAAAACTTACTTTGTCTGCTGCTGCACAAAAAAGTATGTGTGCTTTCGGAAAGGTATATATAATTTTATGTACGAAATGAAATGCTTGCTTCTACCTATCACATTCGCATCCGGCAGGAGGAAGAGAGAGGTTAAGTCTAGGACAACTTTGTTCTCTTCATCACAGCATCAGCCCATCACAATCATGAAAGCAGTAGCACAGTCAGCAGTCGTAATATTAAAGTCGTCGTAGTCACATGATGGAATATTGACTTGTGAGATACAAGGGATTCACTACCAGAGAATAAGGAGGATATGGTGAAAATGGAAGAGAGTGAAAGCAAAATGAGGAAAATGCCAATAACACAATTTTTCTTTCCAGTATGGCACTACCTACTACATCTACACAACATGTGTGTTGTGACACTGTCCTTTTTCTATCCATATATGCCTGAATATTTTCGCATTCAAACCAACTTCCTTTCCTTTTATCCATATGTAATGTTTTTCCTGTTCACTTTTCTCATGCAAAGTGGTTTGACTTGGCTAATATAAACGAAATTGGAAAGAAAGGGTTGAATGTGTGTCTGTCAGTCTATGTTTGAGAGTTTGAAAATAAAATGTATTTTTATGAAGGTAAGATGAGATGAGAGAAGGAGACGAAGATGCCTAACTATCTCTAACTCATGAAGGTTCGCCTCCACCCCTCCCCCCACGACCTGGTTTCATCATTGAACGTTGAATTTCAAACTAAATAGGCAGTGTATCCAGAACTGTGAAAGAGTCATGAAGGAAGAAAAAGGTACCGTGTTTGTATACAGAACAGCTGCAAAAATGGTGGTTTCTGAAATAAAAGGAAGGATGCGGGCCGTTTGCTTACTGCTCCTTTCACTGTTTCGTGGAATAATAATAATCTTTAGTTGAATTGATTTTTCATACATTGGTCCCCTGTCTGCAATATAAAACACGGTATACCTGAGTATGTATGTATGATTGCATCATATTTATATAAGTCTTTTGTTGGTCTTGAGACCTGTTTCCTTTGGTTTTTCTAGAAAAAGTTCATTATAGAAAGCTACACACGTGTCTACTTTGTATTCAGTTTTTGAAGAAAATTGCGGTTACTTTCTTTTTACACATGTATTGTACATATTTGTACTTAGAATGTACGGTGTATGTATGAATACAATACTACGCATTAACGTTACGACAAAACGTTTTACGTATATTGCTATGTGCAAACATTTTTATGGATTTTTAAATTAAGCTTGGCTAAAAAATATGAGCAAGCATAAATTTTAAGCCTTGTGTTTTTTTTTGGATAATGGCTATGGCGTTGATTGTATTTGTGCTAGTTGAGCAGGGGAAATTACATAGTGAACAGAATAATCCAAACTTTCACCTGTCATTCAACTCAAGTGTCATTCGTAAAGTCACATACTAGGAAGAGCAAACAAACCTTTAGTTTCTCGTTAATAGGCAGTCTTTCTGTTAAGCTTCTCTGTAACAAGTACTTGTAAAATAAGGTACCTAAAAGGAATGTATGTAATTTACCATTGAGAGCTGAGGTGCATGCAAGTTAGATTTTGGCTAGATGATTAGGGGAATGTGGATGGCAGTATTTGTAAGCACAAACGAAAAAGCTTTTGATGTTTTCTTCATGAAGTGTCCTTTTTATTTTCCTACTCAATTTTCACTAAACTAAACTATTTACCACTGTTCATTCCATTTTGCTCAGACAATTAGGAAACAAAAATGTGAAGCGTGGTTCACAGCGTGTTAATGCTTGGCATATCTCTCTATCTTGTATAGTGCATTATTTCCTGGATAATATAATGCATGTATCTTTTTGTGGATTGAAAACTGTCGTGGTTAGAATGGTTGATGCTGCTAAGAATAAAAATATTCTGCGGGATACTTCCGCTGCTTTCCTGGGTTGATTTACTTTAAACATACGGGTTTTAGTACTTTATTACCCAAATAATGTTTTCTAGCTATTTGGTTTTCGTCTGTCTCTGACACTACCAATTAATCGCTTTCATTCGGTAATTACTTTCAGCATAGAATTTAACTCCAATATGTACCGTCATTTGCTTGTTGCTTCATGTACAAGAGCACTTCTATAAAAGAAAATCTTTCATAATGATTTTCATAAAGATTCATACTCATTATTAAGTACCTCATTTTTTTTCAAGGTAAAAAGTCTTTTGCAAAGAGCTAAAAGGAAATGCTATGATCATTGAATCATTATTAAAAAAGTTGTGCACTTTTCGCATAAGCAACGTCATACATACATTATGGGCTATCTCTGAAGCATCAACTAGTATCTAACGACTATAACTTTAGTAAAGGTATATAATATGATTATGAAACATGTTCCATGCTCTATGCTGAGCTGACGCATAAAAGGCAGTAAAAAAGTTTGCTGTTTAATAATTTACTAATAATGTAGAAAATGTTATATAAAATATGTGCTCATAATATGCATTACTATTTTAATAAACCTTTCTACATAAATATTCGGACTAAATTGTAATAATAATAATGATATGATTATTATAATAATCGTTATTCTCAAATTGCTTCACCTTCATTTCCATTCCCACCTACATTATGTAAGTATGCATATGCTTCAAAATATACCTTTATCTTCATTCACATTTTCACATACCAACACAATTTGCAATTACAAAATTCACAAAGCTAAAAGCAATTTCCATTTACGGCTTGCGAATTATTGCTAACACACGTCAAAGCCTCATTCCCATTTCGCCGACCTTTCCACTTTCTCTCTCAATAAACTCTTTGGCTTTGATAGGAGCCAGCGAAATCCGTAGAAAATGGCAAATAAAGCAAAATCTTCATCGTTACACCGCCAACTCTTTAAGTACCTAATATACCCCTATAACCATTTTCCAAACAGCTGTAATAATAACAAGGCGAAATAAAAGCAGAAAACAATAAATTAATGAATGGGTTAGTAATGTGTGTCGTGTCGCTATTTTCGTCCTGCTGTTCTCTTGTGTTCCTCGAACAAAAACACGAAACCTTTCGTGTGTGCCCTTGTTTTTCTCCGCCGACCAAATACAAAAGAGTGCATACATTCAACAACAGCAGCGGCAGCAATTCAGCAATGTGAAGTTTAATTAAGTGTGAATGAGTAAATCCAACAGGAAGTAGGTTACTTTCTCTCTTTCCTTTTGCATCTCACTACAAGGTATATGTGCATGTATCCTTTTCTCTTCCAACTACATGTACAAGCAACTCACGCTCAATGACTACTCCTATTTCTCCGCAGCAGTAATAAAACAAAACAGCAGCAGCATAAGCACAGATTACAATTCTACGACGAGTATTGCATTTATATAATATCCTGAATGCCAGGTAAAACTTTTTTTAACTGTAATCCTGCAGCATTTTATTCGAACAAAAGTATAATATAAATTGTCACATTTCTGTCGTGCCTATCTGCACGCAATAGAATAAAATGCCTATAAAACGTTATTGTGCTGCTTATTATATTTATTACCTGGCATGGTTCAAATAACAACGATAATTCGAAACTACCATCGCACCTTTTTCTCCAACAGGGCAGAGGATTGAACAGTTTCAGAGAGCTAAAGAGTATAAGATATGCCTGAATGTTTTGCTTATGTTTGAGCAAAATATATTATTCTTTTGCTAAATGGACTACTCTAGGCACAACCAGTAATAAAAGTCCAAGGACAACAGAAACAAGAGAACGTTAAAGGATGTAGAAAAGAGATAGATAGCCGACCCTATTATTAATCATTATGAATAGTAGGGTCGTTCCATCTGTGAGTTTCTGTGTTGTGTGTGAAGAGAGGAATGAAAGTGGAGTACCTCGATCATCGTTCTGCTTTCACTTAAACGGTGCGGTGTTTTTAGGTTCAAAATACCGCTTTTCTTTTGAGTACAATGTATCCATAATAATAGAAACCTACGGAGAACAAAATAACAATGATATAGCTAGAAAACTGTGTGCGCATTTCCTTGTTATGAGTAACACCCACACATTCGAAAAAGAAGATATATACAAAGGAATTTAATTGAATAATATAAGGGCAAAAAATATAAAGTCCCAATGCAATGTCACATAGGTCATTATCTATTCAACGTGTATTTTTGTGTGCACTGGAATTAGTGGGCTTCTTGTTCTTAGTAAAATGGTGAATAGTGGGTGGGAAAATGAGCTATGAACTAGTTCAACATATTCGTCTGCTTTTTTGTAAGCGAATCTCTGTCCGTACTTTTATTATGAATCGCATTTTTTAACAAAAAACTTGTTCTGCTTCTGCTGTGATACTATGATCTCACGCAAGTGTCTTTTCTTTTGTGGACCAGTAACAGGATCTCTAGATCTATCAAGTCGTTTAGCTCTCTGGTGTATGGCGTGTGTTTGCCTGGATGTTGTAGATTATCTCTATGAAAGAAAAGCAAAAAGAGAAAATTTGGGTCACCCGGTTTTTTTCTGTTTCTTCATTCGTGTTGTCTAAAAAATTCCAAATAAATCCTCCCCTTCGTTTCAATGTTTTGTTTGCCTTGGTCGCTTCCGTTCCCTTCTTCATATTAATATTGGCCATCTTTCGTCCGCCTCCTTCTGCTCATCTGTAACCCACATGCAAAAAATACGTACCTACATGCACATATGTATAATATGTTTATACTTGTTTTATAATAAAATCTTTTCTTAAATAGAATGTCCCTGAGCGAGAAGCATGTTGAATTTTTTTTGCTCGTTCTTCATTCTACTTTCTTTTAGTTTTGTTTTTCTTTTATATTCCTGTTGTGTGTGTCTTTGGATGATATATTTACTTTGAGAAAGTATGCTGCAGCTACTGCTCCACATGATGATAATAGTCGTAGCGAAAAAAAATACTAGAGCAGAAAAGAGGAGGTGGTGGGGTGGTGAGTGCGGGAGGAGGCCAATTTATCTTTTGTGTGTAACTGTAAACGCCTTTTTCACATCCTATTGCATATTACAAACCAGCTCATTTACAAAAAAAGAGAAAAGATTTTGCAATATCCCATATTGTACACTTTTAATGCATGTGCACATGAATGCGACAAACCGTTTTATTCTCTACTACTCTGCGTATGAATGTATGTAAATTAGTGAAGTGTATCGTATGCTACGAATCTGGGCTTACATTTGACAATATAACTTTTTTGTGTTTTCAGAGCGGATTTGAAAATCGAGCCAAATAACAGCCTTGCTCAGCTAATAATTAATCCATTAATGATTGCCGATGAGGACCTGTACAAATGTGAGGTGACCTACCTGGAGGCTAAAGAACACTGTGCGCTTTTACAATCCATCCGACTTAATACTTTCGGTGAGTAACAAATTCTTAAGTTGTTTAAATTTGCGGTAATTTTCATCGTAATCACCATCATGTCATGACAAGGATGTTTTTCAAAGAATTTTATTGTGTGAGAATAATATTATTTCGCACTAAATTTCCAACTGGCCTTCGAAAATCAACGAAGCTCCATCATCACTTTAGTAGTTTCGTTCTCAAAAAGCAAGACATTGAAAAAGTAAAATTTTTACAACTCGTATAAAAAGTTAGTATAGTTTTTTCTCATATTATTATCCAAGTACAAAGTATGTATACCTTTTTGAAATCAGATAACATTTTAAGCTTGTGGAGTGTTTGCGTGGACTATAGAGGATTTTGTGGTTAGACATCAAAATCTCATATACAGCTCCTTTTTTACAACCAGGCCGCTTATTTTGAGTATATACTTTTCTTCTTTCATCAAAGAACTTGCACAACCACCAAAGAGAGATTGGGATTTACTGCCTGACTCTGCACTTTTCTTTGTCTTGTTAACGAGCCATTTCGGTCACTTGGGGAAAGTCCCTTTTAAAAACGCCATAAGCTAGCACCAGTTTATTTTAAGGTGGTTGGTTACCTTCACCATAAATAGGATTTTAACACAGTAGCAAACAATGCATCTCCCAAGTTTTTTTCTTATTCAGCATAAAACCTTGCGTTTATGCTTACATATGGCGTAATTAACTCTCCATTGATGTTCGTAGACCGTTAAGTGGGTTAACGCTTTAAAAAACCCATGTGATCAGCACCATTCTAACTACAGCATTCACCCAAAAAAAAGTTCTACATTTACCCTCGTAACAAGTCATTCATTGTGGCTCATTCATTTAAAACAATTTTCCTTAAATTGCACAATTTGAAATGAAAGCAGTGAAAGTAAAATTTATTTTCCAGCATTCGCTTTAAATTGGAATTTGTACAAAGTTCCAGGAACTTTGAAAGAACATGTAAATAAATATAAATAAGTATGCCAGGTTTACTTTTATTCACACGACAAGATACATTAACACAATTATTTATTTCAACGTATTCAGTTTTCATTTGTGTTATGCTCGCTGCTTTATCTTCAGAATTATACATTTTAGTTACAAACACTCACAACTAATTAGCGTTGGTGTAAGTTCCTTTCTGCTATCACGTCCTAATACTACACATAAGTATAACTCAACATGGTTTATTTGAATGCAACATGAAATCCCATGCAAACATGCAAAAACATTATAAAGACTAACTAGTGAAACATTCAAATTTATTGTTCTGTTTAATTGATCACGAGCCAAAAAAGTAAGCTGCTGTACATAACAAGACCCAACGCCAGAGAGAGCAGGAAATTATTTTCACGATAGCCTCTCTCTCTCAAATTATTTAATTGGCACTCAAACACTCCCGCGCCCTTTCATTTCCATTTTTTCACCAAGCTATCAGTTAACATGAAACCTTTAGTGACGCCACTTCCAAATAAATTGTTAAGGAGCCGTTATACATGTTTACCTAAAGTAATCTAATTTTCTGATCTGTTCAATTGTTATGTGTTTTTGATAATGCTACACTTGTGCATGTTTTTTGTTGACTATGTAATGAATGTACACACATAAACAGGAAATAATCCATGCATTTAATAATGATTTTATAAACGCACTCTCATGATCATGTTTGCATACTTTCACTTTACCTTCACAATATATTACACAACAGCAATATATTTTTATCTTCTGGCTATACTTTATGCTAAAACTAGAAAAAAAAAGTCAGAAGGAAGCTGTTGCTGATGATGATAAAGTGCCTGCTAAAAATGCACATACACTTTCTCCTCACGGTTATTGTTCCATGGGATATATTTTCATTATTATATAAACATGAAGCATCTGCTATTTGCTAATACATGGAAAAACTAAAGACCAAGTTAAGTGTAAGCTTTGAAGAGAGAGAGACACACACACGGAGAAAGAACAAGGCAAGTCAAGTCCGCCAAAAGGGAAACGAAAAAGGGCGTTGACTTTTACCATTTATCTTTCATCACTGCTGCACAGCACACAAAACATCAGCCAAAAATACAGCTTTCATTTCTTCTATTTGTATACTTTATTTACCATTTCGTTTCTTCTAGTCTCATAATATTCATTCAATAGAGGTAGCAGCACAATTGGAAAAATATGCATAAGTTATAAAATAGTCATATAGTTAGTTTTTGTAGTAAAACTCTACTGTGTCGCCTATGGGTCGTGTGCGTGCGTTATGTAGTCTAGTAGTCCAATATGAAGACTTGAGCATGGGAATGTAAATATTTTCTGTGAGTTTTGAGTTTGGAAAAGAGGAAAAGTGGACGCTTTTATCTTAATTAATGAGAAAATTTATTATCCATTTCCTCGTGAGATATTTTTAAATTAATTATTTTTCCCCGGAAAATTTTATGGCCTTAGTTTATAGTGTGTAGACAAGACAAGGAATATATGGGAATTAATACTGAAGTATGTAGTTTACTTGAATACTTTATATAGCACAGTAGTGCACAACGTCATGTATAGTTCATTTCATGCCGATAAATGGTTATAGGGGAAAACATGCATAAACTCAAGTACATACACAATCTCTTCTTTCTTGACTTGACTCAAGTGGTTATTTGTGAAGAAATAGAGAAAAAGGCTTATCAGCATTGTCATCATCATCACATAATAATAAACTACACAAGTAAATAGGCACTTGAATGAATACTTCTTCTGTCCATGTCTTTCCCTCTGCTTATTACTTTAGGCAAGTTTACAATGTAAGACTGTCTTCATTTATTTATAACAGAGGACATAAGTTTTGTGCATATGAATATATGGCTTTCTACATAAATAATTGCAGCAAAGTACAACTGGATAATTTGAGTAATGTTCTTACTACATAAAAGTAGAAAATAGAGTAGAACAGGATAATGTAGAGGACACAACGGTACAAATAAAATGCATCTTTACATTTAAGATTGAAATACTCACATACCAAACTAAACTGTCTGTTTGGCCTGGTTTGATGTCGGAGTTGTTGATAGCAAAGCTAGTTAAAAATGAGAAGGAGAAGCCCCTTGAGTTCTTGTCCTTCTGTCGTACTTTTTCTTTATTCTTTTCCAAGTACATATTTTACACTTTTCCTATGAATTTCTACCTTTCTTTTTCTCATCTACCAAACTCTCTTGTGATGTTGCTTTGTGTGTGTATGTGTGTTGACGTCTTCAGTTCTCTCTTATTTTCCTGGTTTAGGACTTGCTCCCGTCCAAGCTAAAAAGGAGAAAGTTTGCCAAAACTTGAGCTAATCACATTACGTGTGTGATTTCCCTGTTGGAAGTAAAAGAAGACGGAGTAATGAAATCCGCCAACGTAGTAGAAAATATGCACTACCGATGAACTAAAAACTTAACTTCTTTTTGGAGAATGAAAGGAACAGTGTGATGAAAATGTGAAAATTTATCGAAGTGAAAGTAACCAAAAAGCGTATGTGTACGACGAGAGTACATTTATCCTTTCATTTTTTGGTAATATAAAAAAATCTTACGTAGTACTTTATTTAGAAGGTTTCAGATTTCAGAAAGTTATATTACATGTATTTGCACTGAACAGGATTATTTCTGAGGAAAAAACTTGTTTTCTACCTGTGTGTTTCTACTACACACAGGAGATTGCCTACTCCGCAGCATCGTCATTATTCCCTTCAATGAACTTGTTAATTAGTTTATTCATGATAATAACAGCAGCAACGATTGAAAGGCGGCAGCTTCGTTCACTCCTCTTTACTTCAACATTCAATCTCAATACGAATTTGTGTAGGCTTCTTACAATCCTAGTGAACGATAATCCATCCATGCTAGTAAGTATATTTATTACATACGTATACATACACACATAATTACGAGCCAGATTATGTACAGAAAGAAGAGAGAAAAATATGCGTTAGGTAAACGAAAATAAACCAAACTTTTTTCTTCTTTCAACAGAGGAGAAAAACTAATTGCAATAGAAAAACTTTGTTTTATATAAAAAATCCGTTTTATTTACAAAAGCGCGCTTGAGAAAAGAAAAAGTGGACTTTTTTCATTTCACGGTTGCATTTTCCCGTAAACTTTTTTCTTCTTATTCCTTTTTTTATTTCCAGTATTTTACTATGCAGCGTGAAAAACTTGTCTTAGATAAATAGAGAGAGTTTGTAAAAGCGATAGAGATGAGGTACCTACAAGCTATGTAATATGTGGTTTTAGGATAAATTACGAGGAATAGGAAAAACCATCCATCTCCGCTCATCATTGATTAAACATCTTAGTTCAGAGTATAAATTTTCCCTGATCTTTCTTACTTCTTCTTAAAAGTCATAAGGATTTTTTGGTTGTTTGCCATCTTATTGCTCTCTAAATATGTATCTTGTCTCTTGTGAGAATGGAAGATGAAGGTAGTAAAAATTGTGGAAATGTTTTTACAAGAAGCAGATCATGAGAAAAACCAACAACTTTTTTTCGTTCCTTCTTCGACAAAGTAAACAAGAGTGAAATTCTGCTGTACATTTTAACTAGACATGAATTCATATACCCTGGAGTAAACTGACGAAGGCAAGTGAAGTAGAAATATTATGTTTAGAAGCAACCAGAACCAAACGACCTCATATACTGTATATTCATACCATTCAATGAACTAAACAAACTTGGAATAGCTCGCTATAGTTGTGTAAGTTGTGTATATGTTCAACTTGGTTCAACTTGACATACCCCGATCACAAAATCTAAGCTGAACTGTACGAAATTTTTCGACGTGTACCCAGAAAAATAGAAAAACATGTGTGTATATTTTAGAATTCCCTAGAAATTGTCATTCTAATCTTAATAATGATCAAGAATCGATATCACATTTCCGCATCAGAAAATTTACACTAGATTTAGTGATGTACTATTGCTATTATAGCAGATTGTTCTTTATGTGTGCATATTTTCCTGCTTGTTGATCTATGGATTATGTCATTAGTTAGGTGTGTACACAAGCAGTCTCGGGATTGTTCATGCATACTCAGTTAAAAAGACGTACGTAAATAAATATTCCCAGTGTCGATTTAAAAATAACGAGCTGCGTTTCCACTTGATGCGGTACAGAGTTCAGAGAATCGCAAACAATTTTTTCCTCGGACTAGTTGAATAAAAGTAGAAATTGCAACACAAGCAAGAGAAAATTTCAGTGAGGATTTTTCCCGATAAACATGGTGAATTCTAGTTGTAGTGGAGTTGAGGTATGAGACGTGAGAAGTTAAGAACATTCACATTCAGCACAAACACCATTGCTGTTTTGGAGAAAGAAGAAAAGAGACAGCGGTGATTTATTTACAGTAATTTCCTCGTTTTTTCCTCATGGCTTTGCTTACGGGGAATGACGTTTGTGAAAACGACAGGTACATGTTCAATGTTGAATGTATACATGTATGTTTTTATACATTTAATACCTTACCGTATTTTACTCACGCATTATTTATATTGCATCAACATTATATCTTGTAATGTAACATTTGTTACCCAAAATTCAACTATTGGTTTCAGTTTATGTGCAGATCTAATTGCAACAAAACCGAAGAATTTGAATCGCTTCATTTTTGTCATATTCAGATCCCAACCTAATTCAGATATTAGATATTGATGTCAAACAAGCTGCCTTTCTTGGAATTACTGTGCGTAATGATAAGTATCTTAAAATCTTAAGCGGCCTAATTCAACCATATTTATAATGCAATGTTTCAGAGTTTATGCGATTACATGCATGCATTGAAATCCGAGCTCACACCAAATTTCGAAGAAAGTCACAAACGCAAGCATTACTTTTATGGTTATCATGTGTGGTATTATTGTGTCGCTCTTGTAGGATTTGGGCGTGAACAACCAGATGATTCACAGTCATTTATCATTCTTACAAAATTGATCAAGAAGGCTGGCGACACGAACACGGTGGCATGTCTTTCCGTTTCTCTTCTATCTCTATCTCTTATTCTACCATTCGTTTTCTACATAACTTCCCTCTTTATCCAGCAGCATTCTTCATTTCTCGATTCTATGCCAGATTTTTAGTTAGCTTTTGCCTGACTTAACTAATAACACATTCGTAATAACGATAACTTTGTATAGGGCAATGGCACCATGATCATGGTGGTAAAATGGTGGCAAAAAGAGAAGTGAAACGGCATTAATGAATCGATAGATCAGTTTTCCTTTCAGTACACACCCTACTGCAGACTTTTAGCTTTTTGCAAGCTTAAGCTAACTAACTAAGGAAGTGTGTTCATGTGTGTTAATGTCTTATCGTCTCTCACATTATATCATGATGGAATTATATCATAGCTTGCTACTTAATAAAGTATAGAAATATGACGAGTGCTCACGTAGACGACAGCTTGTGTCGCCACATTTCATCTACAATTCATAATATATGTATATGCCTGCCTAAGTATGTCGTAAAGTATACAAAGGGAAAGCATGCTATACTTGCTAAATAAATATGTGATGAGTAAACTAGTCATGCTTGTGAAAACGGAAACTTGTACGATTTAGTGAGAAACGCAAATGCGTATGCAACCAAATCACAAAATATATTGCAGTTATGTGAGAATTGTATTTTCACGTATCTCTAGCTGTACAATTGTTGTACTAATGAGTCTAACCACATTATATAATTGGATAAATCGCTCGAATGACACTGATCCACGAACGATAAAATTTTGTGTGTATGATATGCATGTTTTCCAGTTTTGATTAAACAAGCAACCTTTTAAGTATGGCTATAATTCAAAAACGTAAATATGTTCTTTCGAAGACGGCAGATTGTTTCTGCATTGAAATTTAAAAAGCAAAATAAATGTACAGTACAACCCACTGTCAACACTGTATCAAGCATTTAGATGAATAAATAGAGACAGGCACAAACAAAAAAGTGAGTAAAAATAAGCGGAAGTAAAAACTGTGGAGAAAGTAATAAAGCTCAGCAGCAGTGGCAGGGAATATGTTTCACAAGTTACTTTAGTTGGACTATTTAGGCAGTATATTCCTCTACTCATGTGACACTCGTCAGTTATTCAGCATTACATCAACAACAACGCATTCTTCCGCTTTTTTCGTTTCCTAGTCCTGATGGGGTTTGTTTTTATTCCTTTAACATCTTATTTCTTTCCAATGAATGTCATAGCTTGGCATTTTTGGAATCCTTTTCATGACAGCATTCTAGGAATACCTACATTGTTACTCTTTTAAAAACTCAGTCAGTATACAGCAAACGGTTATAGTTATAATGTACACAACAGCAATATCAAAGACAGATGTGTTTTGTGTATATATTTTTGATGTCAGTAAAAATAAAATAATCTTGGAGTTTCTTTTTCCTTCTATTTTGTCAAATGGACTGTACACTTGGGCGGTGTTGAGAAAAGTTGAATCTTTTTTATGGTGCCGTTAACGACAATAAAAACAACTAACTCTTTCCCCGATGCAATGGAATCTCTTTGGTTTTGTTTTGTAAGGCATATTTACTTTTTTACTATCGCCATATTCGTCGCCCATTTATTCCATAACATGAGTGTATTTTATGTATTAACTCATTTTCTTGAATTTTTCCTTTCTTTTCTCATTTTTACTACTTAACTCGGACTAAAGTTTTAAATGCGACTATAGTAGTAAATATTTTTGATTGTAAAATGGTCTACGACGACGATTCGGACTTTGTAGGTAGGACTGCATGATGTATTTAGTTTCGTTTTATTTTTACGATTTTAAGAGTACAAAAACGATTAGGGTTGTGGTTTTATGTTGTCATTGAAAAAGTTTAATTAAATATGGCATAATGCATTAAAGCGTTTGTAGTTTGTAATAGCTGCTTTCACTCATGCAATGCAATACAAATATAGTCAGATGCAGAATGAGACACATTATAAGCCATAAATGCAGCACAATAATAGAAATTAGTGATTTAGTATTATGGGAACATTTTTGGCTTGCTAGTTATGGTTCATTTGCAAGTAAACCACTAAAATTTGTTCGTTTTTACTAAAATTAGCAAGACTAAGGCTACTCGTAGAATAAGTGTGGTAGATATTTGTGGAAATGCTTGCTCACAAAATTACGATTAATTCATATAGTTATGGCTGGCAATTGTAGAAATTCGTTCGAGTTCGAGACGAGACATCAAAACACTATCAAAGGTCATCATAATGACTACACAAAATGTAATTGCATACATTATGAAATGTTCGTATTCACTTCACTCCAGACTCCGGAGCAAAATGCACTTTTCCGCGGCAGACTACACGATAATGGATACAAACGAACACTTTTTGCTTTAATAATGAAGAGGATGATGGTGATTACTAAGAACTACATATTACATATGAAAATATTGTGGTTGGTATATATTTATATGAATGCAAAGGAATTTTAGTCTAATAAAGAGCATTACGTTTTTTCTGGGTTAATTGGAATCAATAGTTTTAATGATGAGCTTAATGAGGAGCGTGTTTGTGCGTAGCGTAGACATGCAAAAATACATTTACTATTATACATATACATTAACTATTTATCAGCTTTTCTACTTTCGTTATTCTTTTGTGATTCTACTTTTCTCTCTGAAAATAATGCATACCTGAGTTGAGCAAACTCCATTATACTCCAGAATACGCACAGTACTACCCTAAAAGGAAGAAGTTTTTGTGAATCTTACTAAGCGACATTTTCTGGAAAAAGTTTAATAATCATATGTACATAAAAAAGCATTTGGTTGTCTCTAATGGTAAGCCTCACAGCCAACCAACTCTGATGACGATGATTAGGAGTGCTGAAAAACTTTCTTCGTTCTATACGCTGCTAGCATGCCTGTATATTTGTTTAATGCACTTAGCTACTCCTTTTTACTGATGAAGTCTTTCCCCAATGAATACCTATGATGTAATAATACTACTGTAGCAAGTTTCATCACTATAAAATCGTATCAATTATAATGGAGAAAGTAAAGTAACGCCATCACTGCACAGAATAAAACTAAAGAGAGAAAGGCTCTTATGAATGTATACATAAGTGCACCAACCTCATCAAGCATACGCGATATATTTTACATGTAGGCTTCGTCGCCAATTTTCTGCTAGCTTAATTTTCCTTGATGGTCATGACATGATGATGATGGTAATACGATGATGATATGAAATGACTACTTGAACATGCACAACCCTTGTGTATGGGGATGTGCGTGTTCCTGTGCTTTGTCTTGTGTCTTTTCGTCGCTAGCAATTTTAATGACGTGTACTTTCCTTTGATTTTCCCAAAATGTAGCTAAACCCGACTACGTTAGGATAAATGATATTAGTGGATCTGAAACGGCGAATGCCTCATTGATCGGGCCATATAATGAGGGGACCGTCATCACTCTCGTCTGTGTCTCCAGCGGAGGAAAGCCTGTGGCCCAGCTTAATTGGTACAACAATTCTCAACCACTTCAAGGTAAGTCATTAACGATAAATGCCTATAAAATCATGGAACATTTGCCGAAATGTATATGTTATGTATTCAGCTAAATTTTAGGGCTACCATACAAGTTAGTATATGATATTTAGAACGACAAAGCGTACACTCTGCATTGAACGAAGTTTGACTTCGAACAAGACAGTTCATTTGTCATCGAAAGGATTTACAACATAGAAATAGCATTAGTCTGAAAGCCAATGTGAAAGGACATTTTGAATTTTAAATGCTTTTGCAAGGATGTTAACGGCTTGTGTAAACAAATGCCAGTAGAGTAATTATATGAAAACAATTAAAATATACGTATATTAAACAGTCAAGTGCTGGGCAAACATTGACAGAAAATATATTTGTTTGGCAGAAAAGTTATTAATTGAATTTGAATCAATATCAATTTGTATGCATCAATATTATCTATATGTAAATGTAGCTATTCATTATTTATTCCTGTAGCAGAAAATCACAATAAAAATTCACGTTTTAGACGTCTGTTGTTGCATAAATTACCCTTGCTTTCAAGTTTCCCCAATAGGGGTTTTTACTAATGTTACGGGAGTAAATGAATACCGAGAGAAATCATTTCCTGTTTTAAACACGAGTGATGGATTACGATACGGTCGCTACGATTTCACTGAATTTTGATGCACTGATGGAGTAGCTGGAGAGACATCAAATATTTGCTGTAACGGTACAGGCCCATACCCCACTATTCACTTATCCCCTCCCTATCTTCTTGCGGGGGGGGGGGGGGGGGGGGGGGGGGGGGGGGGGGGGGGGGGGGGGGGGGGGGG
>JAQFXM010002042.1:0-27218 GCA_034693345.1 Entomobrya multifasciata
GTATTGATGCCCTTGGAGAAGGTAAAACAAAATCAGATTGAATCAATAAATTGTAAATTCCAATTGTTCATCTAAGTTTATTTGAATGATCATGATGATTTCCTTCCTCTTTGTAGGAGATGACATTCTTGAAAAATACTTGGCAACATTAAATCTTGATCGAGATCGGGAGACAAGGGAACGTTGCCAAAATGACGAAGACAAAGTTGGTGCACATTGGCAAATATTTAAGGCCGAAGACTTGGAGAAAATTGTAGGGATATAATAAAAAGTAAGTTATTATTAATTCAAAAGTGCATTAAATAATACATGGATTTAAATGGATTATAAAAAATACAATTTTTAACTAGCTTGGTTATACATATGTTTTTTTCATACAAATTCCTGAATTAAATTGCGATGCGCATACTTAGCGTATTTCCCTGTTTAAAGTTATAATGCAAAATGATTTCTTCAAAATTAGGATGCATAATACTAAAAAAATACATCTTCCTTTTCAAGGCGATTCAACATGACCCGAATAGCAAAAAGTTTCAGTTACTACCAGAAGAAAGGATTATTCATGACAACAAAGTTACTATAACGCCACATCTAAGGCGGGAAATTCTAAAGGAGAAAATTAATTTTGAGTCATGGTGACCTTTTGTGGTCCAAAAATCGGCCCAAGGTATAAATATCACCGATTATTGGAACAACCCCAATAGTCTTTATAACCTCACATCAATAGCTACTTTTGAAGCCGATCCAGAGCATTAAGTTCAGGTTCCTTCTCACTTCGGAAAAAAGATCTGTACCTCACGTCCAGTTGCTGATCTACAATTTGAATGCTATGCTGCTGAAAACCGAGGATATAATTCTGGAACTTTACCTGAACATTTGGCAGTCACCATACACCGAGCCGAAACTCTAGGAGAGTTTGACATCAAGACCCTTATGGATACCTGGCGTCACCGAATTCAATAAGTTACATCTTGAGTAAATCGTCAATAATTTGCATTTGTTTATGCTTTTTGCAAAATGTTATATTTTCGAACCGTTCACATATGTGCTATTTATCACAATTTCAGATTTACGAACGTTGCTTCCAGCGCGAATGTATTTGGTTTTTTCATCTTGAGCCATCGAAAAGTACGTTGATCCCATGATGTGCAATTTATGACTTCTAGTCGTTTATAACACAATCCCATTTACACGCATCCCCGCTCGAACTTAGTCCATCTGGATGCTTTCAAAGGTCCGGATGATGTTAAAACATTTTTCAGGGCGTTATTAATCTTTCTGAACCTACATACCTTTTTACTGTAGATTGCTCGTAAAAATTGTTTTTTTGCTGTTTTTTTTGCAATCAGGTTAATACAAATTCGCTACTATGCAAAGTTACTACGAACAATACGTCGCTTACACGTACATGACAACAAAGAAACTTACCGATCGAATGATTTGTTGTTGTACCAGCTCGGGGGAATAACACCCTAAGTGTAACACTCTACCAGCAGTTATGTGATCGGGGAAGGGAAGTTTTCGAGTGATAAGAGTGGCATTATGTGTCGAGCTGACATTGGAGACTGCGAACAAAATTGCTCAATCAAATAGAACCAACTGCAAACAATTCTAATATTTTCCACAATTTTGTCGTCTTTATTTTAACTATCAAGTCATACGTCAGGTGCAATTAACAAAATAATTTCATTATTAGCAAAATACATTTCTGCTCTTTAGCGTTATCAGAATAGCTCAGGCAGGTTTCACGTTGATTTTACCAAGCCACTAATCTATTGACTTGGAAACATTGATATCAAATTATCACTAGTTTAATTAATAACTTAGGGTAATAACTAATAATTCAAATATAATAGGGTATGTACCCGAGCAGCTTGTCCCAAGTGCAGAGTGATCCCAAGGTCCATTAACATTTTTTTCTGTACTTTTTTGGTCTAGAAATTCATTAGCTCCAATAATCTTTCAATCCAATGATTATAGCAAACACAGAAAAATTAACAATGTTTAGTTTGCTTAACGCAGTTTCCACGTAGAAGGACAATTTTAATAAACAATTTTACTGCTTGAATGAGAACAAAAAGGTCCATCAGTACAACAGAACCATTGTATGATAAGTAATAACGATTATTATTAAATAAATATTATTCTGGTAAATTTATGAGAATGATTTAATACTAATCTAATAGTATTGTTTTACTATTCTAATACTATTTCGAGAGTAAAATCAATAAGTACTAACAAGCATTAAAAATAATACTATGATAAACAATCAGCCACACAATCATATAAAAAAAGCAACCTAGGCTCATCATTATCATTCAGTTTAGTTTTATGTGTGTGTTAAGTTTAAGTTTCTGTTAAGTTTCTTCAGAGGTTTTCTTTCATTGAAGTTACTCAACATGGTCTAAACAAAGAAAACTTGAAAACTCCAAACATTTTCCAATAAATCGGGGTATTCCATGTATCAAAGGGTATACTTGAGAAAAGGGATTGTCCACCCATCGACATTCCTTGGAAGATGTCTCCTGCTAAGCAGTTCCACACCCCACAAAAACAAAAATCGTTTGTCCAATAAAAAAGAATTTATAGCTACTTAATCGGGTTCTAAGGCCTCGGAAATTGGTTGGTCGCATATTTCGTCCAAGGGCATCCCAAGTGGAATGCCAAAAGTACTGTGTAATGTTAGCCCAATTCCTGGAAATCTTACTGCTAGGCTGAAGTACAAGTAGGATAGCCAATGATGGTGGAAAAATTATTAACCATTACACAGTGATAACGCATCTCAAATAAAATGCCTTTGCCACATCACAAATACACAAATAAAAAAGTATGGAAAGACGACAGTTGAGCTTGTTGCGAACTATTACACAAGGGATAAAAACAGCCGAAGTTCACCATGTGAACGAGAGTCTGCGATGGTACGGATGCAGACTGGAATCCGTGCATTGAAGGAGAAGAGAAGCATTCTACACTCTTTGAAGGATTTATACTCTAACTTAAAGTTTATTTCTGTTACTTATTAATTATAATATCCAACAAATCACATTGTTAGTGTTTAATATAATCTTCATTGCATTCACAGTACATTTCTTCTGTCCCAAAATTAGTCTTCTCAAACGCTCAACATCCGATTTTCTTGTAATCTGGAGAACAAGCCCGCTGGTACTCTGTCATTCCTTCTCCTGTTATCTTTCCAGTAATGAATACTTCACCTATAAAGTCCAATACAACATAATGTTATTAATGTTATGAAGAATTCATTTTATGGTTAACGAGGTTTATTGAATTTTTTAAAAACTCTAGCTTTCGAAGACTTTCCGTCAACTTTTTCAAGAGTAAAGAATAATGAAATAATTTGCAAATCATACTAGGTTAACACAAATTTAAAAGTATAAATAATAAAATTATTCATCGAGTAGATCTAGAGCTAGTGGCAACCAGGAGTCGATGTCATGTCCAGTGCTTCTATTCATGTTTTTGGGATATTTTTGAATGAAAATAGCTTCCTTGAATTTCCTTTGGAAATAGCGTTGCTCATAATGAAGTAGGACGATGGAGTCCATGATAACTTTATGAGATGGATGGTTATATTCGTGTTCTGAAAGGGCAGATCTATCAATTCGGTTGTACTTTAAATCACCTTCATGATCCTTCTTACGTCTGTCCATATTATTGGTTTCTCCAATATAGACTAAGTTACAGTTACAAAATATTTTGTAGATACCACTTGGAATTGAGGGAGACTTATCCTTAAAATTGCACAACTGTCTACTCAACTTAATACCGGTGTAGTAACCAAAATCCTTGTCCAAGTATGATCGGATAATTCCTGCAATTTGATAAGTGACTTGACCGATGTATGGAATAGCGCACCATTTCTTTTCTTGGATACTAATGTCATTGGATGGTATACGAGGTGGGCGGTTTTTCAGGTATTCTATTCTTCCAAGGATGACTCGTCTAGGGTAGCCATTTTTCACAAGACAGTTTTCTATTCGTTTTAGTTCTTCGGATAAACTATTATCATCACATATTTTAAAAGCTCTCATCGTAAATGAATCAATTACTGCTATTTTTTGGCTGCGATGGTGGTGGGATGTCCAATCTAAATATCTGTCCGTGTGTGTTTGTTTCCTGAAGACATTTCTGCCTAAACTTCCATCTACTTTCCTAGTAAGTGTTACATCCAAAAAATTTAATGTTCCATTTTGCTCCTCTTCGATTGTAAATTTGAGATCTGGATGGTAGTTGTTTATAGTTGATAAAATTTCAGTTTCTTTCCGCTTTCGAAAAATTGCATATACGTCATCCACCATTCTGACCCAAAATTTGATGTGAGGAATTTTAGGAATGATTTGCTGTTCCATATGTTGTAGAAAAATTTCAGCTAAAAGTGGTGACAAGGGACTTCCCATGGGTGTTCCTTTGGTTTGTTTAAAATAACGGCCTCTCCATGTAATGAAATTTTCAGTAACCAAGTTTAAAAGGTTGAAAATATCTGACAAGCTTAGTTTGGGAGCAAGACTTTTCCAAAAAGTGTTTTCTTGCAATCGAGTCATTGCAATTTGGATTGCTTCGCTAGTTGGTACATTAGTGAAGAGAGATGTGACATCAAAAGAGGCCTGTGTTTCCATTTGTTCCAATTTTACTTCTTTAATTCTTTCCACAAAATCGTAAGTGTTCGTTAGGGTATATTTATGACCAAATGCAACAGATTTCAAAAACGTTTTCAGAAATTTGCTCAAATTGTGTCCTGGGGTGTTTCTGTAGTCGGTTATTGGTCTCATTGGAATGTTAGATTTATGGAGCTTTGGAAGACCATACAAAATTGGGCACTTATTTTCTTCCGGTCTCAATGTATTGTAGGTGTCTCTGTCAATTTTATCTTCATGTAATAATTCCAAGCAAGCCTTTTTAACCTTCTTTTGATAATCTTGTATGGGATTTGTAGACAGCTCATCATAAGGACCATCATTGATAAGTAATTCCATTTTGTTATCATAATCCTCTCGATCCATAATCACTGTTGTATTTCCTTTATCAGCCTTTGTTATGATGATAGATTTATCCTGGCGGATTGATTTGATTGCGTTTAACATCCATTTTGGTGTTTTGGGAAAGTCTGATTTTTGCAGTGATGATTTTAGGGCATGTCTAACTTCATTTTTTACAGAGATCTTCATTTGTGAGCTGCATTTTGTTTCATCAACTTCGCATAGTATCTTGTCAACACTCATAATCATTTCCAAGGCGGGTGTCTTGTTGTTTTGTATCGGTAAAGCGTAATTTAGTCCAAGTTTCAAGATGGCCATTTCGGAATGATTAAATGTTTTCGAACTCAAGTTTTTTACGGAGTTGGTAGAATTCTTCAAGATATCATTGACGTGTTTCTCTTCTTTTTTGGCCAAGCTTTCAGTTAGTTTCGAGAGTTTTTGTATGTGCCTTGCCTAATTGTAATTGTTGTAATTAAATGTTAACCCTCATAAATACAAATCTATATCTTTAATATATGTGTAACATATGCACTTATTACCTACGATGCACATCAGCCAATTTTAGCAGCCCTTTCGCACTTTGCTTCAAATGGCAGTCCGGGTTCACCAGTGTCAGCTCCAGTAATCGCAATACACTCATTGCGGTGTAAATGTAGTAAAAACAAGCATAAATTTTTCATTTAAGACACGTGCTTACATTAACATGTTAATTTTTATCTTACGAGATGTTGGAAATTGCAAGTTATTGTGATGTTTTACTCCAGCAGCTGCAATCATGAGTAAAACGTGACGTGACGTGACGAGTGAGGCCTCTACTCATGACGTGAGTAGAGTCCTCACTCCTTCACCTCAAAGCATGAAGATGACGCTTGTACTGCTGGTCTAATTAGGTTCTCCTCATCTGCTTCCGGTACTGGATTCATTGTTGTATCTGAAATTCAGAAAAAACACAATGATCGTACATTAAGTAATAAAATACTAAACAAATATAATACCATTTATAACATCAAAATAGTACCAATTTCTTGCCCTCTCAGGTATACACCAACAAGCTCCTTCCAAAAGTGGAATTTAGAAATCCGTCACCTTTTAACCCTTAAATGTAGCTTAATTATGAAACTGGTAAATCCATTATTTAGACATTTTGTTACGCGTTATTATACTTATTAATAACGATTTCAAAAAAACTTTCTGAAAACTGAAAATGATCCCGATGCTCTTTCACATAACAACAGAGTTATTGACAAAAAGGTACTAGAATAGTCCAGTATTAATGGTGAGACTGCAAGATCTCGTGACAGAAGGATGATTGAATGCAAAATTTTCAAATGTAAAATCCAAAATCAATTTTGTTTCATTTTTGCCAAGGACATTAATCAAAACATAAGTCAATTCTGGGCTTCCATCGTGTTTTTAGTTTGAAAATTGTCTTGGAAACTTCGGAATTTGTCATGTGATATTAACGAAAAATCCTTGTCCAATTTGTAAAAAAGTTTTATAATACGACTAGTGTCGAACATTATGCAGCCTAATTTCATCATTCAGCAAATTCTAACCTTACACGAGGTCATTTTTTCAATGAACTTTGGATGTGACCTTGTCGATTTTTAAATTATCGTAAAACGCGAGCATCTTCGATTGCCTTGTTTTATACATTTCAACGGGGGGCAACCGAGGAGATCTGCCATGCCACTTTTTCTGGCGTTTTGTTTTACATGTTAATGTTGTTTGTTGTTTGGCATGTTACTTATTGGTATTTTTGTGTTTGGCTATGAAATTAAATATGAAGTTATTGGAAAGGTTTTTCATTGATTCAAATATCTAATTTTTAAGCAAAATCGTGACAGGTTTCCGACAATTTTGTTTTTCAATTTTCAAATTGTTTTACTTTGAATTTTCAAGTCCAGCAACATTTTCATTTGTTTCTATATTTTGAATTAATTTGCCAATTTCAAAACTTGTGAGCCTACAATTGACGACACCTTACGGTTGTTCCTAAGGATAAATGCATCTCATAATGGATGTTATTCGTCGCGTGTGTGGTAAATTAATCGAGACAAGTTTTTCCGGAATTCGACAACTTTAATATTTTCATAAAATATTCAATATATATATTTTTAAATTTGACTGAGGCTTAAATCTGCAGCGATTAGAATAATAAAACGGCTAAAAAACAAAGGATTCTCATAATATCATCTAACATCTAAAAATTAAATAGATAAACTGAACTACTTAAGCTTTTAGAATAGAAGTAGAAGTAGTGAAGTGGAAAATGCTAACTAGGCTACGAATAAAATATGTATTGAAAATTGTTGTACAAAGAATGTGCCATTTTAACTTGATAGAAGTTACGCAAAAGAAGTTCCTGTAAGTAATGATTTTTTGCCAGCTATGTATAAAACGCTCTTTTTAAACATTTTAATAGTTAATTATGCTTAGTCCCTTCAGCAATTAATGTCTGGTTGTGAATAAATATGTAAGAGGAAAAGAAATGGAAGTGAAACTTACGACTAGGCTTTCATTACCCAACACTATTTTGTGCATGAAATCATCGGTTTGCGTCAAACGTTGTATTGTCAGATATTACACATATGTATGTAAATTATATTACACGAGCGTTTTACTTGATAAAGTCCAGAGTCGCCGTATTCTAATTAAATATACTTGATGCTTCGGGTACTTCATAGACTAACTCGACATCATTTTATTCCACACCTAGAAAACTTGCATAGTTTCGCCAAACTTACTCTTGTATCACCAAATTAAGTCTAATCATAAAATTGTATGGCTTTATATAATGTACTTCAAGTTAATTGATAATATCGCGTTACGGAACCAATAAACAATTGTTCAAAAGTTTCGTCGGAAAACTAGCCATAATATATGCATACATTCGTTTTACAGGCCAGTAAACTATTCATTTATTTTTCTTTCGCAACACTTCACTTCAGTTAGCACAAAATATATTATAATCACAGATTTTGGAGTATTACATGAAATGATTTTAGCGTTTGAAACATGGAATAAATATTGACTGAAAATTACAAATACCGTGAGCCAGAATTTCATTAGAAATTCTAATCAGAAATTCTGAAATACTCGTTAGTTCCAAACAACGTAATCAAAGTTGCAGTATTTAAATACCAAATTCATTTAGAATGGTTACTTCTATGAACTAAAAAATCAACACAGAAAAAACTTTTGTTCGAATAAAATCAAAAGTAAAAATGTCGGTTATCGGGATATATTTCTTACAGTTTGGTTTCTACATTATTAGCTTGTGCTACACAGTTGAAGCGTTTGAGTTAGAAGTTAACTGGCACCAGTATGATCACTGCACAGTACTAGCTGTTCGCGAAGCGAATACGTATACTTCTGAACCCGAAGTTGCTACCCTGAACCCATCTATAGACAGCATCGTAACAACGAACAACATTATTGAAGATAAGTTTAGTTGGATAATACGCAACTCCCTTTATAAACTTGATGAAGTAAAAGACCCCGACAAATTTAACTTTGTTCAGCTAAATTCCACACAGAAGTGTTCACATCGATTGTACACTAGTGAATGTACATTAGTATTAGTAAACGCCATGGAAATAAGTTCCCTGTTGCTCTCGAATGTACTCCTAAGGCCGGAAATGAATTTTGCCTACCATTGGGGGAAGTGGCTTAAGTATATCCTTTCCTACGAAAAACTTAAAATTCCATTAGAAAATGCCATAATACTAGCAATTACCCAATACGATGCTCAATCATTTTCTTCTGTTGCCATTTCATATCATGATACAATGCTAAACTCTCCTTTACTAGTTTTGGTTATAACAGTTTGAACGGAAAACACAAAGATTTGGGATGTTTGGTGGGCGTGTCATTTTTGCAGTGTAGAACAGTCTCTATACTTCGAATTAAACATATTTGCTGGAAACCTTAACAAAACAATAACTGACTATTACTATCCAGAACTAGGCAACTTTCACAGGCATTTTGGATCAGCACGAATTCCAGGACTGACAAAACCAATTTTTTCAGTGGAGATGAATTCTGGACATGCACAGCTTACTCTTGGTTTGCGTACTCAATGTTTCGGATTTGGATCTAGTCTAGCTGTGTCATCACTCCTTTCAAATTTCAAAGCAGATCATCATGACGGAATAACTTTATATGAGGACTGCTTACATCAGAATGCTTTATCCTTTGAAATTGTTGGTGAGAAGTTGAATCAGACGGTATTCTTTCGAGATTTGGTTGACAAAACTTGGAGTAGTTTATATTCAAGTACAATAGTTTTAATTGGAGAGGTATCACAACCTTCTACTTTTAATTTAATTCATTCTAACATCCAAGAGTACATTTTGTTAGATAAAATTGGTGGAAAACCAATCTATTGTGAAAATCAAACAGTGTTTCAAAAAAAGAAACACATTGTAAATATCATCGGCTTTTCTTTTGATGCAGCTACCTGGTTGTGTATTTTTGCTCTCAGTCTTTCACTTGTAGTTTATATTGGTAAAACGTCAAGAAAAACGTTCTACGCGGCAAGCTTTGAAGTTGTCCGACTATTTTTGCAGAGAAGTGCAACTAAGCATGATTTTGTTCGAGTTCTGAGTTTGGTGATTTGTTTTTTCCTTGAGTTCTTTTTCCTAACGTCGTTGACAGAAAACATTATTGTTCCACCAGTCCCTTATGTAAAGCACACGATAACTGAGCTACTTGAGGACGGATACAAATTTTATTATGGATTTTACGATGATACGTTCAAAAAGATCTCAGTGCGCGATAACATATTCTTTCAGTTACTAAATGAGTCCATAAATAGATTTGAAGGATTTAACGAGGATATTCTTAACCTAGAAAAATATTGGTGGCCAACAATGTACTTGAGTGAATTTCAAAATTTTAATGACCGAGTCAAGGAAGAGGACCGCAGATTGAAAAATCACAAAATGATAATGATGACTACAACAGAGTCACTTAAGCAACATAGTGTCAGCAGTGAATGGATGTCAAAAAGAACTTGCGAACGTCTAAATATTCTGTGCCATGTTACGGAAAAAACTTATGCGCACTCACCAGAGGTAGCATTTATACATTCCAAAATTCGTAAAAGAGTACAAAGTGTTGTAGAAACTGTTGCTCATGAAAGTGGAATTCGTTTGTTTTGGGCTCGTTTGAGTCAATTTGTGGACGAGCGGAATATTTTTCATATAAAACAAAATGAAACCGAACCAATATCTATGAGAGATGAGCGAACGTTTTCAATATTTATCATAAGTGGTTATGGAGTATGCTTTGCTTTGATGTGCTTATTTTTAGAAAAAGTGTATTATGTGTTTGCAGTTTTTCGAATTTCGGAAAATCTTGTATTCTTTCAGCGCATTTGTACTGAATACGAATGTACATTTCGAATTAGAACTTTACATGTCAGGAAGAAAATTGCTGAAGAAATTTTACCCAAGAAAATCGTAGTCAAGACATTGACTGTGTCCGAAATGCCTGGCAAGATTGATCTAATATAAATTTTGTTAATACATGCATACCGATACAGAAACGCGTACAAGTTGGTCTACAAATGTTGCTGACAACTATATTAAGAAGATAAATTTAGTTTTGTGGTTTGACCTTAATAAACTAAACTTAATCATTAGTAGATATATATGCTTATAGTATTCATTGAAGCGAATGGATATTGGAAAGAATTGAAATATATTGTGAAGTCCTCAATATTTTGTTTTCATTGAGTCTTTACATTTCGGTATATATTTTTGCAAATCGGAAAATACTAGTGGATTGAAAGCAACAAGAATATTGAATTCTGGAAAAGATTTAGTCGTAACGAAGGTACATTCTCTAGCTTGACCGAACCTAAGTGACAATATATTTAGCCAGTATTTTTATGTATATTCGCATATGAAAGATTGAATTACTGATGTACTACTTTCCTAATTAATTACGCGGAACTGCAGGCATAAGTTACGGAAGATTGGGTTATGATTCTAAACATAATTTCCTTCCTGCTTACAAAACCAGGTCACTTCTACGTCAAGCTTATGGTATACTTCTTGTTTTGTAAGTTTGTAGTAAGCGCAAAAAACACAAAACATCAATGCTTAACGGTGCACTTGAATTTGACGTCGAGTTCATTTCAGAGTTTCATCTATGATACGCTACCCACGCATATCCAAATTTTTTCAATGCAATAGTAGCAATCACTTGTTGGCTGATACTATAGATCTATCGAAACAACTACCTTACTTCAATCATTGCTCTATAGTTATTATCGCTGCTAAAACTATTAATACTGACAAAAAGTCCGATGCATTACTTGAGATTCTACCTCCTTAAAATGTCGTTGCAATGCGTTTTCTCATGGAATATCGTTTGGAAACTGGTGATTTGAAAGGCTCCGTGGGAGAAGTGCATTGTGACAAAGAAAAATTTAATGTAGTGTCTAATTCACTTATTTCAAGTTACACAAAAAATGCAAATGACAATCTTACTGCTGATCGATACATTCACATGATTGGGTGCACTGCTTTGGTTTACATAAGCCCACTTCGTTGTCAGCAACGTTGGGAAGTTGACTCATTCCATTTTCAACTTAGCTGGATATTATTGCAACGCGAGCTGATTTGGATTTTAAAGGGCGTAAGGTTTTTAAATCAAATAAACAAATTTCAAACCGTTTCGTCACACTTTCCACAGCATGTTGTTATTGTCCAACGATCAGGAATGGATTTACCAGCGAGAAATCTATTCGTTTTGGATTTTGATACAGAAGTTTTCAGAAATGAGTATCAAGCGAACAAACTGATTTTTGCAGTGTCACGCACTCGTAGTAAATCAAATGTGTTCAAAGTAAAGTCCGTTTTTAGCAAGATTAAATGGAAAAAATTGCTTTAAATTTAAAAATTGAAAATTTGAATAGAAAATTGTATGAAGAGGTCAGGAACAAATTTAAATGTAGGGTCGATTCAACAGAATGTGTTATTCAGTATACAGAATACAGTAGCATTTTTGATACCATAGAAAACGCAAACGTAGCATTGAGCGATAAATCAGTCAAAATATTTTGGCATGTAAACGGGATAAGTCAAATTGTTGATTCTCATGAATTATTTTACTTGACAAACTGGAATCGCAACTATTCAATTGATCTGATTCTTATTAAGAACTTATTTCCAATTGTCACTTTTGTCAAGGGATATTCTTCACCGACCTCAAAAAATCAACCGTACTTTCCCACGATGCACATCTATTTATTTGCAGAAACTTATGATGGTAGTCGACGTGAAGAAAAAGGAATTCACTACGTGACGTGTGCTTCACATCTTGGAAATGAGTGGTTAATCTCATTTAATGGTTTCTTCCCAATATTTGACATAGCTTCATGGTCGTTTTTGGTTACCTTTGGAGTACTTACAGGAATTGTATTCAATTTATCATCCAAAAATGCAATAAAAACTATTTCCGATACAGTTTGGCACGGAATGTTTTGTTTAGTTGTTTCGCTGGAACAAGGGATTACTGTCCCAAGAGTTGTTCGTTTACCAAAATGTCTACTTCGTAAGTTTCTTTTTCCCGTGTATACTTGTTGGATTTTAGTGGGAATCGTTCTCAGCAACTGTTATCGTGGAACCAATATCGACAATTTGATTAGTAGTAGTCCAGTACTGCGTTTTACAAACTTTGATCAAATAAGAGAGCATAATTTTACGATTTATGCAAATTTTGAAAAGGATGACGGACTTTATTGGCAAAATACGAGCTGAGGAGGTAACCATATTGCAATGTTTCATGTAGAATTAATAAACCGCGAAGATCTACTGTCTACATTTCTATACAGCATATATTACACTTTTTTTAAAATTGCTAATATAAATGACATTGATCCTGATCGTCGATACAGAAAAGCTGCGCGCTTAATTGCTGATCAGTTGGTGTTTCCAAAGTATTATGTAGAGCTTAGTCATAACATAGGTTCAAGCTACTTTTTAAATAAATTAATATCCTGTAATAAAGTAGCATACATGGAGAGGTACGAAGATGTTTATAAGATGTATGTACAAATGAAACAATACTTTAGAGCACCGAAATCTCCAAGCCAAGTTAGTAATCTGAAATATTTAAGTATTAGCAAAGGCGCTTTACTGCCTGCCTACAGAAGCAGGGTTTTTTATTATCTAGATACCGGTTTGCGTAGGACATTTTCTACTAAACTTCTCGGCTTGTCAGAATCTGGCCTAGAAAATTTGTGGTTTCGTTGGGAAGAAATTTGGAAAACGTAGAACGACACTGTAGAAACAGATAGAGAGCCAAACGAGCCAAAAGCTGTAAGCATGCTTGATAGTAATATAAAAGTTGTCTTTATTTTTTATGTTATGGCGATTCTTGTACCAATTTTACAATTAATTGCAGAAACCGTTGGACTAAAAATTTGGCTCGCTTTTTGGCATACGACTAGAATGATTTTTCTGAAAGGTAGTCGGTTATACTTAGAATTAAAAGCTCTTGCTATTATGATACTAGAAAATATTTTGAAAATCAAAAACGTAGAGTTGCCCAGCCATCGTTATATCTATCATTTTAAATTTTTCGGGACTCGCTATCGTTCTTAATTAAACCTGTACTTTATTGTCATTATACGAGAATTACCAAAGATATATCAATATATGACCAACACTGGAGACGCTTACGACGAGTTAATGTTGGTTATATTTTATAACATTGGAGTATGTAGTTTTAAATACAGCCAACTCCAACTTTTCGCATATAGAGATCATTACACAAATTATTTCAACAAATTCTGCATATATGTTGTGGGTTATATACACCCTTTAGTTATGGGTTTTTTGAAACTTTTAAATGCAGGCAGAGATGAAATTGTCACATGCGCAGAGGCTATAGTACAAGGACTGGAAGGTGAACTTATTTTGCCTGATGATTTGAGTGAGGAATTGGTGCAAAGCATTTTGACACTCGAAGGAACCAGACCAATTGGTCTTCTGAATAGGCCGTCAGATGTTACAAGACTCTCTGACTTTTTGCTTTGGAAGACGAATGATAATACATGGCTAGAATTTGTTGATGCAAGCTGGCCAGAATTTAAAATCGGTCATTTTCTTAGAGCCATCTGTTTGTATCAGAAACAGATGCTTGTAGCCAACTCCAAGTGTAATAATATTTCAGTGACTTTTCATAATGAGAGAATGATTGCTTTTGTGGAACAAATTCAGACCAAAAAGTGGGAAAAAGTGGTAGCTTTATGCAACTACTAATTGCGATAGCAACATTTCGAAATTTGTTATCAAATCATATTTTTGACACGGGTAAGAATGGTAATCTAAAATTATATTGTATTAAAACCGACTTGTAAAATAACCATCAATCAATCAAATTTATTGATTTTTGTTATCAAACTGTTTCATATACATGATGTCCTTTAATTCCAAAAAACTAACTACAATCAATATAAAAGGGTTGTTTCATATCAATATATGTAAGCATGTTAGAAACAAAATTTACCACACCAATGGTAGTTACAAAGATTGTTTTGTTCTTGTGGAATATATTAGCAAAATTCCAAATTAAGTTACTTTTAGCAATTTGGTATACAAAACAAATATTCAAAATTTGATTAAACTAAGAACTTTCTGCTTACAGTGTGTCTAGCAACACACTCACAGTAATTAAAACAATTCGATTTAAGCTTTTGGAGCTAGCTATTACTAAAATCGGATTAAAATAAGAGACCTGGTGAATTAAGTGGAAAATATTACAGAAATCAGGTCAGGCCTTAATTGACTGGCATCATAACAGCACTTTTAAACTTTCAGAAGCAAATACTTAAACTATTTTCTGCTTCGGCTACTCTATTATATCACTACTCTAGCATTTAGGTCATTGTATGATGATCGAATGACTATTGTAGCAAAACAACTTCAGAAAAGAAGACAAAAACTATGATGCCATTATTAGGTCTGTTTGGTATGTTGTAAGCTGTAGGATTTTTATAAAGCTTAAAAGAATTGACATTGCTCTGTAAAAATATTGAACCTTGAAATGATTACCATAATCGTAATTGACCCTAAACTTAAACTTTTCCATGACCAACGTCATATAAAATGTGAAACTATTTTTAACTTGCATAATTTTAAGCCAACGTAAACCAGTAATCTAGACAATTCGTAATTTTCCATAACTTTACATATTATGCATAAGTACACGTGTGCTCTACTTTCTGTACGATATACATTTCTTAACTTTACGGTTGTTGGTCTTCTACCAACCAACCTTCACGAGAAGCTTGGCTTCTCCAATTTATTGCTACCCAGACACGGAGAAGAGAACAAGTACGTTAACTCTCTGTCTCCATTTTCCTTCTTCTTTTTATCTGTAAATTAGCATCTTAGACTTTTTATAATAATAAAGTAACGCAATCTGTCCTTTGCATTGGGGCAGTTTGAGAATATTCATTTTAACTAAAACTAAACTTGGCGTTGTGCAAATCATTTAACATCATCTCATCATCGTCATCTTGATGCGCGTACATTTTTCATGCTACTAACATCCCAGCATAACTCACAATTCTACTCACTAACAAGGTCCATTGATCGGTTATCACATTTTGATGAAAACAACATTCTAAGTTAACTCACACAAACATGAATACGGACTTTTGTTGCAATGGAAATTTTCAAATCTTTAAAATTAGCTATTCAGTAGTAAATAAATATATATTTCCAAGTATAGAATGCCAGAATATTTAAAACCTATAACAACTGAATGCTGATCCACCAAAAAATTGAATGCTAATAATGTAATATAGTAACAGTAAATGATTAATTATTTTATAAGAGTTTTGTGGATGGATGAATGCTTAGAATTTCGACTCTCTGATAGGCAATTATTTAGGTTGTTTACTTATAGGTGTGTACTGTGTAGTTTTTAAGTGTATATAATACCAGATTTTCACACTATTGTGCAAGCATTATTTTAATAGCTCTGTTCAAAATAATTCCGTTTTTGGTGGCTTTCAATAACATTTCCGTTTATTTTATGTAACTGTTTGGCCCAGCTTTTATTGACAAGACCATAACAAACAAACAAGATGCTTACAATTTGATACAAATTTGCCATATATTGAGATTTTGCATCTCGAAAGACGTAATAGAGCAGGAGCATAGATTATAAAAGCTAGTTACGAAATCGGCATAACAACAAAATAAAACGACCACTACTGATACATACTCAATAAAATATTCATAAATATTTTTTAAACCTAGTAGTCAAAATTTGATGAAAGCGCCAACGTTTAGATAACGCAGTCAGCAATTAAACTTACAGTCAGGTTGGCAAAGCTATTTTTCAATCGCCCAGAATATTGAATTCAATATTGAGTGAATATTGGCTCAAAAAACAAAGCAAATGTTTCTCGGGCCAATAGTAAAAAACCTACTAGAACCGTAGTGCGAGCTAGAACCATTGAGATTAGTTTTTATAACGAATATTTAATTAAGCTCAAAAAATTAACCAATTTTTGCGCAATAGATAAGATGCACATTAAGAAAATTGGCGCATGCATACTTAATTACTGACGCTCTCGTTCTGAGCTTTTACAATTTTGCTTTCTTATTTAACTGTTCACAAGAAATCTCATATATAATTTCCTCGTCAACCTCAACCATTCGAACTATTGTCCAGTCTTAAAAATATTCTTTAAAATGTGGAAACATTATCTCCTTATAACTGAATTCTTTCAGAAAGTTTACCCCCTTCGTTTAATTTTCAACCGTGAAACATCCCAATTCGAAGCAGTTCATAAACCCAGTAAATTATATTTTACAGTGAACTTCTTAGTCATCCAAATTCATTTAACTTCATTATTCCGAATGTTGCAATACATCAAATCGGACAGCTCTGAGCTAAACATGACATTTACAGATTTTGTCGTTGATTTCCTGTTTTGGGGACTCACTATACTTTGTCCATCATTTGTGGTAACACTTTGGAAATGGAAGGACAATTTTAGTTGGTTTCTAAACCAGGCTTACAAACAAAGAAACAATGAGGGTAAGTCCTGTTGTAAATTCTGACATAATTCCTGAATCTTTATGGGGTACAGTGAAACACACTGTTTTTATTCTTAGACGATAAAATCGATGTTGCCACAATACTTCTATATTCTACTGCTGGAATGCTATTTGTGGTTCCATTTTTGACCGGGGCCTTACCACTAGTATTCGACAATACAGTGATACATTCTATTGTGTCATTATATTTTCCAAAATTTCTGATGAAAAATAAAATTATCAGGTTGATTTTGTGTGGAACCTATATCGGAGTCGTCGCAACACTAGCTGTCAACCAAGCCATTCATCTGTTCTGTCCCATTATGATTATGATAGTTGAATCTCAATACTTCTTAGATGACGCATACATTGCCGGAAATGTTTATAAAAGAATCACTTTAAGGACTTCTCAGCCCCGCCAACGTATAGATTTGAGAAACGCTGTAAAAAGGTACCGCGTAACTTTTCTAATTTGGCGTGAATTACTTCAATTTGGGTATGTATTTTACCCAACCATTATGTTTTGTGGTTATTGCATGAATGTGGTTACAACATTCTCACTGATAAAACTACATTCTGAGGTGCCAGTAACTTTATTGGTAATTTTAGCCGTATTTGATGGTTTTGTTACGGGGGCAACTATTGGTATTCATACATACGCATTGAAAATTGTGTATGAGGTAGAGAACTTTTATTACTATTGGAAAACCGAAGTTATTGGGGCACAGTCAAGGAGAATTATAAAGGCATGCTTGCCAATAAGAGTGCAAGTGGGACCTTTTTTCCATTTGAAAACGATCACACTATCAAGTACATTTATGCAAGTAGTTGATATGACCGTTACTATGCTTTTTGCTTAGTATGAAAATTAGTACAACACATAGCTAATAAAGCTGTCACATATTCTAACTAACAAGCAGTATTGGTAAAAAATATTTGCTATGAATTTTGTGTGACATGTAAAAATTCTTATAAAAATTACTACATACTTAATTATTTAACTTTAAAAATTGAATTTCTAAATATATTTATAGATAGTTAATATACATTATATACCTATGCATTGAATCTTTATATTTCTCTCGATCCAGCTATAGATGTTTTGCCATCTCAAAAACAAATTAAATGTACATAAGTAATTTAATAATAAGATTTACGCATTCTCTTTTTATGCAAACAATTCATAATCAGCAGTTTGCCCATATGTAATTGTATAAAGTGAAGTATTTTAGCACACTATCAACGACTTATTGAAGTTCTCAAAAAATTGAACTTATGGTTTTTAAGAGTGTTGAATTCAGAATGTTTACTTTTGGCAAAAAAGCTTACGAAGGTTAATATGAATCCACCCATATGATATAAGTTTCAACGGTAATTGAAAATGTCAAGATTAGCAAAGAATATTTAATAAGGACCATACATAAATTAAAAGTGAGTAACTTCAGGCATGGCTTGAAAGGAATTAATTTAATTAATTCTTGATTCTTTATTTATTGGATTGTTGATCAATTCGAAGATTTTACTTCTTGATTTTCTTATACATTTGGCTTTACAGATGGTCCGTTTAAAACACTTGTCGGCTACCCATTTTATGTGTCTTGAGTCAAAATTCTTTCAAACGAATTATACGTATAGTTGCAGTTCGTCCCCATTCTGTTTATTTTAATACAAGCGAAAAAATATCGCCTAGGAAACTATTTGACTATGATTTGTATTTATACGTTTTGGCTTATACGGCTTAGAAGGAGTTATTTCATGTTTTTTAAACGAAAAATCCGGATTCAATTAATCGGCTGAGCAATCATTCTAGCTTTATCAAATATAATTGCTTTCTACAAAAACACAATCCTTGATCATAGAAAAACACTACCACCACCACTAGATGTATCTGAACGATTTTCGCATTTGATGGTAACCACAAAAATTAGAAATGTTGGATATTTCATAATTTTTGAAAATGTAATTATGATCGCAATTGTAATAAAAATTAAATTTCATGTTTTACATTTTAAGTATATATATTGTAAACTTGACTACTAATATTAGATGTTCTAGTAAATAAACGATACTTATTTTAACGTATTATAAAAGTCTAAAACGACGATTGTATGTAATAGCTATGAATATTTAGTTTTTCATTATGTAATTGTGAATGAAATATATTTTCCATAAATATTTCTCATAAGTTTTCAAGATAAAATTTTACTGATCACCCGAAACGACACTAAAAAAATGTAAAAGAAATTATGATTAATTAAAGTCCGTAAACTTTATTGATTCTATTGTTTCTTACTTCATTAGCTTCGATCTCAATTAGAAAATCGTTCATTTTTAATTGCATGATCAATCAAATAAAACACTAAATCGCAAATAGAAACAAAGACAAGGTATCAAAAAATACATAGCCGTCACAAAATTAAAAAGAATAAAAAATATCCGCTGACGCACATCCAACACAAATTCTACGCATCACAGTCTTCCAATACTATAAAGAAATCTTAATTAAAAGAATCAATTTTGTTAGCACGTGTTAGTTTCTTTAATACTTTCAGCTAAATGATACACGTTTGCGGGTTGAAATATCTCAAGAACTGTACGTGTGCATTCGTTGATATCTTTTATAATTTATACGTAGAAAATCTGGATCAAGGGGCTATCGGAAATAACTCAGGAGGAACATGAGAGAAACTTTTCTTGGTACCTGGAATTCAAGGAACTTTTTAGCCTAAGATTATTTTCCAAAAGATGGGGAAATGCTGTGAAATTGTGCATTCAAAACCATTCATATCGTAATCCTAGCTTACCATGTTGACGCGGAAATTAGAATCCTGTCACGAAATCGACAAATCTCCTAACAGAAATTCACTTTAATTAATAACGGATGCATAAATACCCTCTTGGAGCATCGACACTTTTCTCCGCCATCAAGTTGATAAGAAAAATGTGAAAGCTTAAACTGAGAAGATTTTGTTTAAGTGAAAATCCCAGATCTGAGATAAATAGTGAAATAAACTTTTCCGAGTTACTTCAAATTCTGGCAGAGTTTCCAATTGATGTGGTTGTACTATAAAATGAATGAATTTTGGGATATTTGTCCACCAAAGAAAAAACCAATATTTCAATTTCAAATTTCTAGAGCATTATAATATCTTCGTTGGAGAATCACACGGAATTGAATCATCAGATTTTGAAACCTCTATCCAGTCTGAGATTTTTACATGTTCACATGGATCACCAAATTAACAATTACAAATATTAGTGTCTGAAAAATGAAATGAAAATGGATATATTTTGGATGAAATTACGTATTTACGTTGCTTCAGCTTAAGAGGAAATTGACGAATCTGATTTTTCCATTTGGAATTAACGACCAAAACTGGAGACGCTTTCAATGCCAAACGGCAAAACATGAAGTTCTGAATGCTCAATTTTCTAGTGAATATGGAATTAAACATTTCATGGGTATAGACCCGGAAATTCCGAACCGATTAGAATTTTATTCTTCAGTACAACGATGTGATTTAGAGAAAAAATTGTCAAGTTATAACTTTCACTTTTATTAACAAAAAAACGTATGATACAAATGAATAACGGTCATAAGTTACACAAGATAATACTATTATTATGAATTATTTTAATGGCAAAAGAGTTGTCTTAATTTTAAAGTTCAAGCTTTCGATATCTCGTCGATAACCTTTTCAAGTACACACACTGATAAAAATACTAACATGATCAAGGTGAATTTTTTTTTGATATAATAAAAATTAATTATAATTTGCAAATAATTTTTAACATGTTCCATTGCAAAGGGTTTCCAAAATGAAATGCCATATCCAGTATGCCTACTATTAAGATAATACTATTATGAACAAAGGTTTTATAATTATTATTAATATAATTTGAAAGAGTAGGTCAAGATGAGGAAAATTAAAACAAAAATGTAACAACATAAAAATAAATATTATACGATTTAGCAAAACCACATTTAACAAAGTATTTAAACAACACATGACTAAAAGTAGCAGTTCTCATGCCTTAAAAAATAATTTTAAAGTGTGATTACAAAAGTCTTATGCAACAACAACAATGCTGCCCGAACAATTTTTTTAATACAAATGCAATGCACTATCATGGCTTATTTGCCACTCAACACAAGATTCATGCATTCATAAAGAGCAACCAAAGTCATAAGCTACCAAGCTGCCAAGCATCTAAACAAAGCAAAAACTCTGATATGCTCAGCTGATACCTCACATAAACAAACTTTATCCGTATAAAACCTACATATTAGTGTTTACTCAACCAACCGAATATCATTTTCCATCATCTTTGAAAACTTGTTCAACTTGTTTACATATTTTGTAATCAACTTGCATTTTGCAAGTAAAATTAATAAAACAAAATTAAACATGGAGAACACAGTGTTTTCTTTAGTTCAACTGGCAAGTAAAAAAGCAAAAATTGGAGAATGTAATACCCAAAATGGGTCTGATACCAAAAGCAGTGTAAATATTACAGGAACAAGCAGTTCAGCAGTTGACGAAGTAACTGGCAAGAACGCCAATCATTTGATGTCGTTTAAGATCGGAAGTTCTTTGCAGCTGCTTCCAGAAGAAGTAATGAAACAACAAAATAATTTCGTTTTGTACCAAATAAACATTGGAACCAATATTAATTTATATCTACTTGTTTCTATTTATATAGATGTGGGAACTAGTGTTAAACCACCTTGAAAGTCCTCAAGATATATTAAATTGTTTGAAGGCTTTTCCAGACTTGGACAAATTATTTCACAGTAAAAAACCCAACTGGCTATTTGATCTGGTAAGTTTACAATTGACAAATTCTTCCAAAGTAAAAAAAATTGTATCAGTTTAAACATAATAAACTTATTTTTTCCAGATTTTACCACATATCGTGACGAAGCATTTGGTTCGAAAACAGGTAGCCAATCTTTGTCTTAAAATGAAACCAGATCCTTCAGGCTTTGACTCAAAGTTTATTTATTTTACAGAAGCATAGAAATGATGAGTACTATTTCCTCCGATCACAGGAATTCTATAAGCTTCGACTAGTCTCCAAACGTTGGAAATATGCAGTAGAAAAATCGATCGAAAATCATCCGGATTTCTCATCCCAATCGCAAACAGCATCCAACATCGAGAAAGTTGTGACTGAAAATCACTTTAGTTACTTTCCTATACAAAAATTTCATTTCGGAGCGACCATTTTTCACACGCCAAACCACATTGAGGGTTTCATGGAAAACATGAAGGACTACAATGGAAACCCATTTCCAGGGAAATTTGTTTTCTTGAAAGCATATGACGATAACGAAGACTTGGAAATCCTACTACCAATTGTTCCAAACCTCGAAAGGCTGACGCAAAAATTTGGCCAATATATAAACATTCTAGAATTTGAATTCTATACCGATTACCAATGTAACTTGGAAATATTTAAGGGTATTCTAAATATCCTAGGTAATGTTCCTAATGTAAAATCATTAACAATCCGCGCGGAATTGGATACTCCAGAAGATGAAACAACTAATGATTTTTTCGGACAATTGGATTCGCAACAGTTATTTCCAGAGTTGAAGTTCTTGACAACTTTCAACTGGTATGTTCGATTAGCTGAGAATTCAACCTGGAATACTCGAATGCTTTACACATATATCGAGCTGGAAAATTGTTTAACTAAATTATCCATTAAACCAGTATATTTTGACCCTGAAATGGGTCAAAGTCTTACGCGATTAACTGAATTACATATTTTGATGGAAAGTGGAAACGAGGATGACATTAATTCTATTAGAAATGTCTTAAGCTGCTTTCCTGGGGGACAAATACAGAAATTCGGCGTGGATTATTATCCCTTGATATATAGGGAAACTGAAATATACGTTACCCGTATATTACAAATTTTGGATGAATTTGAAGTAAAAACTATTGATTTTGACCGGTGTGATTTAAAAGAGAGACCAAATATTGGGGCTGAGTTCATTTGTTTAAAAAACACATATTTGTCCATTACTTCAGTTTACTTGAACGATAATTTACAACTTAGCTATAAGTTTTTAAAACAACTACCGAATTTGAAATTTCTACACGTTTTTGTCAGTGCTTTTGTTCGCTACCATTTTGACCTTGAAAATACGTCAGAACAAAAATTATTTGCGAATAGTCTACGTAGATATTTTGCTCAAGCTGACTGTGATGCGTGTGATCCTGGAAAAAAGGTAGTGATTCCCGATCACTTTTCAATTTGGAATGAGTTACCAAATTTAGAAAGGCTGTGTGTGTCAGTTAATAGTATAATTAATATATTAGATGTTCAATTCTTTAGGGAACATGGAAATATCCCTTTTTCCGGGTATCGTCCTTAGCCATAAAGATACCAGCCATGTGAACTACAGATTTTATTTGATAAAAACAAATTTTTGTCATATTTAAGCATAATTTTTTTAGTAAAACTAACAACTTTGAAAAGTATGTTATACATGTTTTAAGTTATTTAGATAGTAATAAATATTTTATGATGTATGATATCAACTAGTTCTCCGTAGTAAACAAGAAACAACAATATTCACCGCTTTTCATATGGAAAATGTATATTTGGAATGCATAAACTGATGTTTTATGGGTATATTCGTTCAATAAAAGTTTAAAAAATTAATACCACAACGTATTCACCCAACAAACAGAATTTCATTGTCAAAATTGCAAATAGCCAACGGAGTAGACATAAATGCACTTATAGTTATAGTAATATTATCTTTATTTTAATTGAATTGAGTTTAAAATCTTTATCAGGAAAAGCCAATCGATTTTGGTTTGAATGTAAATTGGTTACATTCAAAATGTCCCAGCAAATTTAATTGCATTCCACTAAATGCTCATACCTTGAGCTAGAAAAAACTACCACCACCAGCAGAATGTGATTGGTTTTTCCATTTCGTATGAAATACCGAAATTAAAAATAGAATTTAAAGAAGTTCTGAATATTTGCACACAGAACTTTAAAATGTTACCAATTGAGTGTTATTAAGTTTCAGGATTTTACTGAAACTTTCTACGAATGGGGGGTAAGGGACCAAAAAGTCCGTCTGTCCGTCTGTCCATACGCGCTCTATCTTCCAAACGGTTCAACCGATTTGAATGAAATTTACTATACAGATACATACAGATACATATAGTACCAAAGAGAATCCCTATTGAATTTGGGCCAAATTGGTCAAACCGTTTTAGAGTGACGGCCAATTAACGGCCCTATGCTTTTTAAATAGGCAAAACATATTATTATGCGAATCGATAGATTATAGAATGGGGATCAAACTTTGTCAAGGAACCATGGTCCAAAACTCATCAGTTTTTGAAATATAGCCATTTAAAAAACTTTTATTTTCATTTTTTGGTCATGTGACACCGAAATTGTACAAGTCTGTTTAAATATTCCAATTTAAATTATAATTGCCGGTGGAGCCGGCCACCATACCTGAAACTTGTCCAACTGGTTTACCAGTTTTATTGAAACATGAAAACAACAAGAAAAGGCAAGTAATCGTTTTCAGAGCAATTCTATGTCACCGTCCCCACCACCAGCAGCACCACAATATTCGGGTACTGGTCGAAAAGACTCTATTTAAATTATTAATGAGGATCAGCATTTATAGCAATTGTCAAGATATTAATGTTGGCCACACCGACGAAATCAATTAAATGTACAGTTTACTTAACTCTACTATAAAATAAACAAATTTTCATTGTCAGTCAGCTATACAGTAAAATTACTCCTTCATTAGAAATTGACAAAAAATATATCCTCACAATTAATTATTAATTGTAAATACACAGTTTATTCCATGTCATTCATGTATGTACATATAAGTAATCTTAACAATAAACAATCGTAATTGTAACAATTTACTACTTTACTACATTATTTGATTTGAATAAAACCTAATTTTTTGTCTAAACTATCAATTTGATCCACAATCCATTGAACTTTGAAAAAAGTCATTACAATTCTAGCTAGCTTATTACAACTTAAGGCAGAAGTGGCTTTTGCTGAGGCATGCATCAAGCAAAAAACTACCTAACAACAAAACTCTGCTGGTTTAGCGTGTGTATGTATTCACTATTCCACCACCGCTGCTCAGATCATCATTGAGTTTTTCAACATCTCTCTGCTTCTTTCAATATTTGAAGAAGTAATAGTGCAATATACAATTAAATTTTTTCGGCATAATATTAAATCGATATCAGCGATTCCAATGAATGTTTCCACAAGTTTCTAAGTGCTATAGTTTTTGATAAACACTCCCCAACAACAGTGAATCCATCATCTTCACCCATTTAATTAACGTGGACAGCCAATTTTTTAGTGAATTTTGATTGGGTGCTTTGATTGAACTAAGGTAGCTAGAATCACAATTTAAATTTTTTAGATACATCATGCGATTAAAATTAAATCACCTAAAAAAATGGTGGTTTTATTGTTCTAACATATTTTTTGATCAACTTTTATAAAGTATACTTATTAGCCATAACCGACCACAAGAGCACACCTCAGCACACCATGTCAAATGCGTGCATATTGCAAATGCTTTCTCGTACCCTGCGTCGTGTGAATTAGTTTGTGTGCTGCAGTGTTGCACAGTAATACACTAGGTAGGTGTGCCGTGTTCCGCATGTGCAACAAAATGCAAAAATGTCGGCGAATGGAAAAGATCAAAGGCTCCAATTGACCCTTAATATTTTGATATGCCCAACTTGGAGAACCTATGTATGAGGATTATTTTGTACATCCTAGTAAATTAAATTAACAGAATACATGTTATACAATTTTTTCCGACCCCCATCGGAAATCATTTTTTACACATGATCTGTTAGTATTTTCAAGCGGTAATTCTTAATCGTCTCCTAATAATCAAATTGTTCATACTGCTTAGCTATTAGGTGATTACTTTTACCGCATCCTGTGCATATTAGCTTGATTGATTGATTGTTTGATTGAGTGGTTTTATTTAACTTGTTATCAGATTCAGGTGCTACAATAATGCACTTGCTATCAGCACCAAAACAACATTACTAACTAATCATTTTTCATTCCATATAACAAACAACCTTATAGTATTGCCAATTCATTTTAACAAAAATTACAGAAATACATCTATCCTGTTTTCAGTTAATTTTAATTTACACAATTCAATAAAACTATACTCACATAATTCTACACCAGGCTTACATTTTTGCACCATATCATTCCATTGAACATGACAACTCCATTTAACACAATTTTTATATTTTTCATTATTTGGTTTGTCCAATTTAAATTTAGCGTAAGGATTATCTTCATCATATGGAAACCATAATTTGAATAAGTCATTATGTCTATTTCTAATAACAAACCTAATCAATGAAATAGAACGACGCTCAATTATTGTTAACAAATCCGTCATAAATAACTCTTTTTGTTTAACTTTAACTTTTCTAGTCCGTGTCTTCATATTTACCTTAGTTAATCGAGGATAGTAATAGGAGAAAAGAAATTTGTCAATTTTATTTTGTATGCATTGCAGTTTTAGTTCAGTTTGAACCGACCAAATGACTAAACAATAATCAACTATGCTAACTGCAAAGCAAGATAATAAACATTTAAGTAATTTAGAGGGGAAAAAGCGTTTGATATTAGTTAACTTTTTCAAGGCAACCACTACCTTTTTGAGAACTATCTCATAATGTTTTGAAAATTGAAGTGTACTGTCTAAATTTACACCTAAATATTTAAAATTTGGTACTACATCAATTCACTCTCCATCAAGTAAAATTTCATTAATATTTTGTACCATGTTTTTTGAACGATAGTAATGTTCCTTATGAAAAATCATCGCTTTAGTTTTATCAACATTTATATTTAATTTATTTTGTGGAGAAGTCATTTTGGTTATAAAGGTTGTAATTTTATTTAAAGCCCAAGCTTTCAACAACTATCCGTTGTCTTTTTCGAGAGCAACAAACACGAAAAAATAGAAAAATTATTGATAAGACACAAAGTAAAGGTATTTTTTACAATAAAAATTAATCAATTAATTCAAGTGCAAATGGTAACCACGAAGAAATGTCTAGTCCAGTATTTCGATTCATATTAT
>JAQFXM010002043.1:0-27210 GCA_034693345.1 Entomobrya multifasciata
TCTGCATATCATGTAGTATGTATACTGTATACTCTGTTTTTTGTGTTAACTGATGTAGTTCTGTCAAAACAACTATTAATTGAGTACCTTTTGATTTCACAATTATCGACTCATAATTTTTTAGAAGATGAGAAATACGATTTCAAGTAAGAATGAATTACTAGTCTCATTCAGAATGATATTGAAGTGAAACACTATGACAGAAAAACTAAATGATGCTACTGTACTACGTGTTCGTCACATGACGTCATTCCTCAAAATAAGCAGTTTTAATAAAGACATGAGACTTGAGACGTAGACGTACACTTTAGTTAATCTTTCGCGAATCTAACAAAGAGTGGCAGGAATAGCGACACGCTACACCTTGCGTTTTGACACAAGTCAAATTTTGCCTTTAAGTATTGACGTATATTTTGACAGTATTTAGATTTCGTAAAGTTCTTTCCTCCACGGTAATCCCAAATATGCCTGCCTGGTATTTCGTTGTTGCATGTCAAAAGTAAATAGCGCATTTTGCTCTATCCGTCTAATATTTTGTAGTACCTGGCGCTTTATATTTAACGTATTCCTCAGTGGATCACAAAAAACATCTTTTATGAGTTGTTGTGAATTATATCTTTCTCTTATCTGTGCATGTAAGAAAATGCATGCATTTTTAAAGAGGACGACCATGACCAAATGGCATGGAATAAAATTATGCCATTACTGATTACAAGACGATATAACATTACGATTACCTAACCCTCACCTTTAAGAAAATGAACATATTATAAGTTTAACTGACTATATGCACTTGTATTTGATGTTGTCCAACAATGTCAGTAATTTACTTTTAGTTACGAAGATTCATTAGATAAAAATATATATTACATTATATTCAGGTTTGTATTCTCAGAAAATCCCACGAAGCGTGATTTGATACATTTGTATCACGGCACGGGCATCATTTTATGATATTCACTTACTCAAAAACATAACTTGACTTGCTTCACGTCACATTTTATGACTTTAAAAATGTTCTGTATTCGTCATTACATAGATTTGACCACAAAATTTCATAAAAACGAGAAATACACAGTTTTTCCGAGCCAAAAACTGAAATGAGTAGAGCAAAAATGATTAAAAATCATTGCAAATATCAAATATATATGCTTGAGGTTTGCATTGCATATGAAATTTCATTTTAATATCATCATTCTGATAAACGTAAATGCTAACTTGCAAGTAAAGTTTTTGTATGGTCCAAATAGTGGTGGTCAGTTTAGAGAGCACAGGTAAAAATTTAATTGGTTTGGTGAGCATTTTCGTTTTTGCTACAAAATAGGTTGCATGATTAAACCAAAACAATACATGTATACAGGTAGTTTTTTAATAACATTGCGAGTTCCTCATACTGACGATGAGATTTATCCACTTCATCTTCCTTCGTCAGGTTGAGAGATAATTAGCCAGAAAAGTTGCATGCATGGGAGAATAAACGCGTACTACGTTAAAAAATAATATCCTGCAGAAAATATTGCCAACTATCAACCAACAAAGATTATTATGTAAGTTTATATCTCCAACAGAAAAAGTTCTTATTATTTTTTTCATAAACACTTTATTGTGTAACTGGCCGAGTCAAGTCATTAAAAGTGCAACCATTTCTGGAAATTATTCCCAGGCAGGATAGGATTTTGATTACTGGATTACTGGAATATACATACCTATACTCATATGTAAAGGCATAGGACATAAACTGTGCACGGATAAACCATAAGAAAATTGTAGGTTGGAATAGGAATTTTTTTTACTGGACATTGTTTATTGCGTTGTGTTTTAACGTAACTGATATCTGGAAAAGGTAAAAAATCTAATCATTAACATATTTTACTACAACAAAGTTGCAGAATCAAATCAGAACTATCAATCAATAATAAATGTGTTCAGTTGAAGAACATTTTCTGGTATTAATTCTTGCACTAAGAATAATGAGTTGCATGAATATTTCTACCGGTTTTTCCTTAAACCAACGTGAAAACTTACTTTGAAAGTTCAAAGATATTTTTTGCATCAAACTTTTGTGACCAAATGTTCGTTGAACTATTTCAACACAAAATAGCAGTGGCCTACAGTTTCGTTGTGTGTCGTGAGAGGCTGATGTAGCAAATGGGATCGAAAAAGAGATCACCAGTGTGTGGATCAGTGTGTGTGATTATTTTAGTCAGTTTAGTTTTTCAAAATGGTTTGTATGTGGATGCTCGAATCGGTAAGCTAGTTGAATTTAGAATTTCGCCATAAATGGCTCAAGTTTCTGAAAGTTGAAACATAAATTGTGATCTGTGCAGTTTCAGATTGTGGTCTCATCGACGAAGTTGTTGCACGTCAGGATGCTCGAGCACTAGCACCGTGGACTGCAGCGCTGTATTTCCAGTCGACGCAATGTGATTTCAGACCTGCTGGAAACGGCCATGGAGTGATTATAGGGCCTACGACAGTACTTATCAGTCAGTAGAAACAAAAAAATTAGCATGATCCAATTTTTGTTGCAAACAATCGAGTTTATAAAATATTACTCCTTCTTTGTGTAGAGGGGAATTTCATATGGTCAAATGATGGATTTGGGGGAATCCGGATGGAGTCGTATTCTCCGAATCATTTCATTATAGTCGCCGGCTTAAAATCTAAGTTGCCTTTTGTTGCAGACCAATATACTCAATTTCTTAAGGTTTGATTTAAAAACAAGGATTTGAAAGTTTTCTAACGTATAACTATGAATAAAGTGACATTTTCTTTCCACCTGTCAGATTGCCAACATTCAGCCCCACCAATCATCATACGACGCCTTTTCTGAATATGACTATGCCATCGTACATTTAAAGACACCAATTCAGTTTACTTCATTCGTTCGCCCTTTATGTGTTGACGCACTTCCCGATGGAACTTTTGCTCAAAGAAACGATTCTCTCGTAAATGACCACTTAACAATAACTGGATTTCGAACGGGATCTGGAAATTTCAAAAGCGCTTTACATGCTGATAAAGAGACTTTTGGACTCCTTTCTCAAGAGTTTTGCATATCTAAGCTACAATGGGATTTGGCCAGATCCAGCTCTGCAGCTTACCTTATCAAATCAAATGCACCATGTGGAATTTCAACGAAATCAATGGACGATTTGGTAGATATAAGATCAGTTATTGGCTCAAGTGGAAACAGCAATGCTTTAGGGTACTTGAAAAAACTTCTAAATTTTACCATGCTGGAACAAACGAAAGGATATCGACCAATTAGTAACGTTTGCTTTCACGCTGGAGCCGCAATCATTACCCAGTACCAGGGCAGATGGTATCTTGTTGGAATTGTGACAGAAAGTCTGGGAATGTCTTGCGATAAAAATTTGTATTTCGTTTCTTTCGTGGCTTCAAAAAATAATTTAAACTGGATATCACAGCATTTAAGGTACTTAATTACTTTGTGGTTTCATAGCGAATGAGTTTATAGAAGCAGTTAGGCTTGTCATGAGTAATTAATTTTTCACACGGAAAATTGTTCCCAGGTCCGGTTCATCCTCATTTGTTTGCTCCAATGGCCAAAGTGTACACCTTGAAAGCAGTCTTTGTAACGGCGAGCAAAATTGCCTTGATGGGTCTGACGAAGATGAAAAACTTTGTACTTGTTTCCCAATGTGCAAAAGTTCACATTGTTTCCTGCAGCCAATGTGCAAGCATTGTACGCCCTCTCCCACCTTACGCGTCCTCAGTCAATCATATAATTTTTCAACTGCGGAAATGGCTCAAAAGAAAAATTGTCCTCCAGTGATACCTCCAAAGGTAGGAAATTTTATTTTAAGCAGAGCGATCGTAAGTTTTCAAACTTTATTAATCGAATCGATTATAATAAGTAAATCATAACTATTTAGAGAACCACGGTGTCCTGTAAAGCCCCAGGATTGAAATCCCCGATCCCCTGTGATCACGAACATTTTCCTGGAACACAAGCAATTTTCACATACAAATATGTTGACTCAAATACACCAGGCTCGTACTGTGTGATTACTTGTATGGATAACGGAATATGGACAGATGAGTTAAATTCGTTAAGTTGCAAACCGATGAAAAACGAAGACTTTAATGAAGATGAAAATATATTTGTTGCGGAAAGGAGAAATCTTTCTGCAAGCTCGACAACAGACAGCATTACACCCACAGACTTTACTTTGACTTCCAGTCCTACCACCACCACAATGGAGGCCTCTATATCGTTTAATAATAAAAATATGAAAGACGAAAATGGTACACTTTTGTGTCCACCGTTAAAAGAAACAACCGTAAGTTATCATCCTACGTTAAAACGATTAATGCTAGTAATTACGGTTAAGTTACATGCATGTCCATTGTTAACTGTTTTACTGAAATTGTTTCAGGGTACACAAATCACTTGTTGGACTGCCACATCATCAAAACGTATATCTTGCACTGACCACATGTATCCCGGGTCCAAAGCCGAATTTTCATGCAGCCGGTATTACAAGCCAATTCTCTCCACAGCTTCCGTCTTAAAACATTGCCAATCCGATGGAGAATGGAGTTTAAACAATCGAAATTTTGAGTGCAGACTAGGTATGCTTTTCATAAAAAAACGGAAATTAAAATCTACAACACACTCTTAATTACAAAAATATAAATTTCAGATTGTGGAATTCCAAAGAACGAGCTCATTGGTCACATTGTTAATGGTCGTGAAACAGACGGAGCTAAATGGCCATGGCACGGATTAATGTTCATAAACCTGGACCCTGACCATCATAACTTCACATACATTTGTGGATCAACTTTAGTATCCAAGAGGTTACTGATAACGGCGGGGCATTGTGTGACTAACCGTCGGGGAGCTGCAAAAAGCCCATCACTGTACAAAGTGGTTTTGGCAGCAGTCAGCAATATTTATCACAAAAACATACTGGATGATGAAATTCAGATATTTGATGTAAGGAAGGACAAAAAACATTTAAATCTACTCTAATTAAAACTGCATTTAAAAATGAATGCAAGGTGTCATGTTAAATTTTTGCTAAATACAGGTTACAAAAATTGTTGTTCACCCACTATTTAACCCTGGAAATTTTGAAGCGGATATAGCAATTGTTCAACTTTCCAGGCCAGTAGAAGTCAGTGACTATGTTCGACCATCCTGCATTCCAACAACGCTTGGTGCTCACACTGAACTGAAACATTTGAATCCCGGAAATGCAGGAACAGTATGTTTATATCGATTAAGTTTCAGTTGTGTTCTATGATGTTTTTCAGAAATTATGATAAAAAAAGTTGTTTATGACATGCATTTGTAAACTATGATTCAACCCAGGTTGTCGGTTTTGGGTATGACGAAACAGGAAGCCCTTCAAAAACGCTGAAGGAAGCGTCACTTCCAGTTGTAACATATAAAGAGTGTGTGGATGTTTCCAAAATACAGCATAGCTCAACGCAATACTGTGCAGGCTATACAAATGGTACGATAAACAATTGATATGTTTTCTAACTTATTGTATAAGAATGAATAGTTTGTATGAATAACATAATTATGATATAGGAACTTCCGTGTGCAACGGTGACAGTGGCTCAGGACATTTTTTTGAAGAGGACGTCCCACAAAGACGTATTTATTTACAGGTATGCTTGCCAGCTTGCCCATGAAATTATTTATGAAATGTGGAAATAGAAATTTAACGTAAGTTTTTTTTAAATACAGGGCATCGTGAGTCACGGGAACAGAGACGAATCTTCAAGATTGTGTGACCATAATCAGTATTCAGTTTTTACAAAGGTTGGTGCGTTCAAAAATTGGATCTCTGAGAGAGCGTATGAGCTAGATGATGAATTTTAAAAGAATCAATTCAGTGTACTAACTTAAGTACGTTCTCAAAATGACATGTGGGTGTAAATGTGCCTTACGTTACATAAAAAGAAACAATGCCAACTGCATGTATGTACATATTTAAGATTTTAATGTAGGTTTAAGAAATTTTTATATTTATTGAAAATAAATCGTAATTTAACGTAATACCAAACAAATGTCAAATATATTTCTAACTTGAACCTGGACGATGCTTCTTTCTAAACATTTTCGCTTTGTTAGATTTCGGATCATCCCGATCTCTTTTCCTTTTACCAAGACCACTTAGATCGCATGGAGGCGGCTGTGTGAATCCGAACGCTTTGCACACCTCTTTTAGATCAAGTTGGTTTACATCGAAAATAGCTTTCAAGCCATGTGATTCATATGCTCTGAGATAAGATTTGTACGCATCTCGTGCCGACTGATTCAAAAAGTAATTGGTCCCGATAAGCTTTTCAAGTTGTCCTTGTACGTTGGCAACTTTGCTCCAATCCACTTCGATTTCACTCACTGGAACTTTGGCGGCCTTCAAGTACCGAAGGAAAAGCAATTCAGAGGGAGCAAGAATTAACAAGGCTTTTCCACAACCCCCAACGCCACGAGCTGTTCGGCCAACACGATGAATGTATTCTTTTGGATCATCTGGAGGATCTACCTGGACAATCCAGTCAACCTTTGGGATATCCAATCTATAAATAACCAGAAATATTTATGTAAAAACTTAAAAGATTAGTACAAAGTATAACAAATTCATTCATGCTGGTGGTTTACCCTCTGGCTGCAACATCAGTGCACAATAAAATGCCACTATCAGCTTGACAGAATTGAAAAAACGTGGTTGTCCGCTTCACCTGCTTTTGTTTACCCTGTGAAGAAAATTAAGAAACAATTCATTAGTTTACATTTAAACATCGATAATGACTTCACAAAGCATAATACGTAAGTTATATTTCAACGTACATGAATACAGGATACGGGTAAATCAATGTAATTTAGTAGCTCATGATAAAATTTCACAGCTAGGCACGAGCTCAAGAAGACCATCACTTTCCTTTTCCTGTTCTTTTTCAAAAATGTGAAAAGAAAGAGGAATCTCTTATCAGGTGGGCAGACCACATATCCTAAAGAATCGTAATATTTATTACATAGAGACATTTACTAATTGCAAAGAAGAAAATAAGTCTTCAATTATCTAACATAGCGCAAACGCAAACTATTATGCAAACGTATCTACCTTGTTCCAATCCGTCCACAGTCGCATTATCTTTGGAGTCATCAACGCCAACGTACAATGGCTCCTTCTTCAACGCAAGCCTTGTGATCTCCTCAATTTTCTTATTAGCGGTTGCACTAAAGAGCATCGTTTGTCTGCGCTCTGGAATAACATAATCATGAGTATTGCTAGAAATATAGTGTAAAGTAAATGAAGAAATTCCAAAAATAGTGAATATAAAAAACTACATACTTGGAAGAAGGGAAATAATTCTTTTCAATTCCTCCTCGAATCCGACCTGTAGAATCCTATCAGCTTCATCAATAATGAGACACTGAAGATTCTTCGTGAGGAATTCAGGTGTATTAGATAAATGATCCAACAAGCGCCCTGGCGTTGCAACGAGTATCGTGACACCCTTCGCAAGTTTCTGTGCTTCAGCAGATCTTGTAGCTCCTCCCATTACCAAACCGCATGTCTGAGCTGGGAATTCCTCCATAATTTCTCGTAAGACGCCAAAAATCTGCATAGCAAGTTCCCTCGTAGGTGTAATGATAACTGCGCCAGTACCATTTCTGGGGAGCATTCTGGAACAAGTTATCATAACATAAGTATTTTAAACATAGCTCCAAATTTTTCATTGCTGAATGCTTGCTACTAACTACAAACCAGTGATAGGGATAAGCATCATACCTGAGTTTTTCACAAACTAATTCAACAGCTGGAATCAAGAACGCTAGGGTCTTTCCGGAACCAGTTTTGGCAGCTCCAACTAAATCTCTCCCTTCCAGCAAATAAGGAATAGTTCTAGCCTGTATTTCAGTCATTTGAGTGAATCCCATTTTATCTATTCCTTTCATAGTTGGCTCTGACAAGTTCAACGACTTGAAAGATCTATCCGAAATAGTTACAGCAGCTCCAGTGGAGGTTCCTGGCACTGTAAAATCATCGATGAAAGAATAATTACATTAAAATGACAACAAAACCCATTCATTCATCACCATCATCGATTTGCACTAATCATTCTTATTATATTTCAATTATGTTTCTTACATTTGCTATCTTCTGAAACTTCTAAAAGATCTTCAGCATTGCCTGTTTCAACGTCTGACTCCTCAGGTTGTTCCTCAATTTCCACACTTTCTGATTCTTTTCGTTCTGCATTCTCTCGTTGCTTCTTTTCTTTCATTTTCTTCGTCCACAGTTTAAACTTCTTCTCGTCCATTTTCTGTTTACTCAACATTTTGAATATTTTGTTCAGATGAACTTTATTAGAAAATATCCAACACTTTACAACTCCTTCTCTCAAAATTCACTTGTCTTTGCTAACCAGCAATTCAAAAGCATTAATGAATACTAACTACTTAAGATCTAACTTTTGAAAAGATAAAGATAAGTTTGATGAACAATTAACTTGTTTTTTCTTCAAAAATTAACTACACGCGACACAAGATAGACTTGCTCATTTTTGGACTATGCATGGTGTAAACAACTCAACCCAACACATTGCACCCATGCGCTTCACTCAATGCACAGTGCTTGTATTCCAAATCAGTCTAAATGCATTTTGAAGCTATTTTCGCTTCTTGAGTTTGGGGCATTGTGCATATTAAAATAGACATGCTTTTTTTGAAGTGTGATAGTGATAAATACGTGCACGCATCACTCATCGACCCATCTATCTGCATCTTACACACATCTCAAGGTTGGAGTAAGAATTTGATTTAATACAATGTCCAGATTGTACCTAGAGAGTTAAGTTTTATGAACATTCAAAAATTATTTTGTTACAACGTTGAAGTTAAAAATGCCAAGGTAAGGTTTTAGCTTTTCAACTAACTAAGGTGGTAGAAGTCAATTTGTACGATAATTATATTTTTTGCATGAATGTTGAATTGTTGAATGTACAATAATTTAGTATGTTTTAAATAATTAGGATGCGTTTAAAATAATGAGTAAATTAAAATATATTCTTACCAGCATAGCATCGCCCGAATGTCTTCTCTTATAAATGTTTTTAAAAAACCACGTAATGACTGATATCATCTAGCATAATCGGATACTGATAAACACCTTATCAATATTTTTGCTACCATTATTATGATGCCTGTTCCATGGTCTAGTCCATGTCAAATAAATACTTCGAACATGGAAACTTGGGATAATTGTTTAGGTTTAGTGTTTAGTTAGTTTAGTACTCATACGTGTAAGTACTAAACTAACTTTCGTCCTTTCGTTCGGCCAATAATGCAACATCCAAACTAAACCAGTAATGTGTAAGCCACACAAGGCTAATTTTAGGAAAAGGATTAACTTTAAAGGTTTCGTTTAACAGAAAAACCAAGTTTATATTGCATTTTCAAAGCTTTGAATGACATTCCAAAACACAGAGATGATAATCATTGTTTAAGGTACCTTGCTTATGTATAATACATGTATTCAACATCACACAAATTGTTGTTCATTGTTGTTGCATATTGCATGCTTTGTCTGTTATATTATGTTAGTGAAATAATGACTAATGCTACAATGAGAGGACCAAAATTTCAAAAGTTGAAAGGTATTTAAGTAAAAACCTTTGAATTTTCTCTTTTTATCGTCGGAGCTTATATTTTTTAAACAATGTCAGCTTATTTACGTGAGTGCATACATATTTTTATGAATTTAAATCTTGTTTTTTTACTTTGATGTCTACGTGTTACGTGCTTCATACAAAGTTTTGAAGTTTTATGCATACGTATGGCAGTTGCGTATCTACATTTAAACAATAGCAGTATTTTTTAGACTTAATGAACCGAACAAGGATGACATTTACACATGCATTTATGTAGTCAGTTGTCACTGTCTGTGACTTAAGTATTTTTAGTGACACTCACAAATCTTTATTTCAGTTTTGTTCCAGGAGCGAAGGGAGTTGTTTTGTCTGAAGTTGTAGCAAAAGCCGTTGTTGTTAAATGAATTTGTTGATTATTAGTCACTACTGTACTGTAACTCTTTATTTATTAAATTTATGCATAAAGATATCTTTCTCAAGTTTAATTGGTGAAAGTTTTAAAATACCAATCGTTTCTCCAATATCAAAACGGTCCTACAAGCTATTTTCTTGTAAAATTATAAATAACAGTCTGTGCAAAATATTTTCAAAATGGAAGTAGTCAGTCCAAACTCAAAGGTATTATATTTTTTATCTTTAAATAACTTCATACATATATGTACCAAACATTTTAGTTTTTTTGTACCAAATATTTAAAAAGTTGTATTTCTAATGTAAAACATTTCATCGCATAAACAAAACAGGAAGAAATTTGTGTTCACGTCGTGACGCCCCAAAACGAAGCAGATTTAGTCCCAGAAGAAGAAAATGATCCTTTCCGAATGCCTCCATTTCGTCAAATTTTCTTCCGATATTCCATCCACGGTCAATCGGAAGTTGTGAAAAGTTCTTCATTCGTCTATGCATCCCATCATTCCACTGATTCATGGCTTGACATTAAAAAACTTTCTGTGGCACTCATTGGAAATGAGGAAGTTCCCAATCTCTGTTTATTTGGTCCAACTGTGACCGAAGTCTATTTCAATGGGCAAATTACATATCCCACCACAGCATTTAAAATGCTTCCGCAGTTAGCATGCCTTCAAACGGTTATCTTCAACATTGGATTTGCTGGACACACTAATGAATTCCATGAAACCCTTCAACAGTTCCAAGATGCAACACCCCAAGTTCCAAGTGTAACCTCACTGGAAATTAAACTTAATCACCAGTTGTATCGAACTTGTTCTGAAGACACGAAGAATACGTTTAATAAGATTATCAAGTCGATTATCAAGCATTCCTCTGATAGTTTTCCAAATCTGCGAAACGTTAGCCTTGACCTTCCAGACACACCTTTGTTTACACATGGCGCAGCACTGCTTCTTTATGCCAATTTGAATTTAAGAGAAATGTTTAAAATTGTTAGAGCTGGCGAGAAGGTATAAATTCTAATAATTTTTTATGATTAAATTACTTAAATTACACAGAAAACATTTTGATGTTTAATTATAAACTAATTTTGAAAAATTATTTGTCTTTTTAGATCCAAACTGTTAAGATTTTGGTCCAACACCCAGCCCAGCTTCCATTTGACCCATACGCCTACTTCCCGACAAATTCGCAGTACAACCTTCTGCGAATGATTGAACTGGACATGGGCTCAGCTCAGTCTGAATAATTTTGTAGTATATTAGGTCATACCAGATTAATAGTTTATTTTAAAAGCATAATTTTGTAGTTTTTGTTTAATAAAAATCTTGTAGAATATGGATAATAGCTCATAGCATTTCAAAAAGAAAAAAAATGAGTACACTAGTATATCGGTTTATTTACGGTTGTTCGGAAGTCTCCTTATATTCACATGCACAACAATCTCTTAACATTTATCAAGTTATCAATCAATCACAAAATTCTCTTATCATTCATCATTTGGAATGGAACGCGTAATTCATAAATTCCTTTGTTCATTTTCTCTGAATAACATGTACTGCTTGAGTTGCACTTTTCCCGAAACAAGCCGCTAATGTCATACCGTTCATTGAACATCTTACGAACATAACAAACAAACACGGTGTTTGTAAAAGTGAATGCATGTGCTTGCAGCTGATCGGAAATCAGTTTGCGAAAAATCATTAACTAACTTTATTAACTAGGTTTCAAAATAGTAAGATATTGTGAAACACTTAAAATGGTGTGATCAGATCAGTAGCTCCTCTTTTAAATGGGATTAGAATACATTTTCCAAACCAGTTAATGTGAAAAAATTAAAGGAAGGCAAACAGTTTTTCTTATCATCATGAAGTCCACTTCGTCAGTTCTCAAATTCGTGATGGGAAGAAATGGACAACATGCAAGATTTCTATTTGGCGTTCAAAATGGGAGCATTCAGGCAGCGTCGTTTTCATCTCAGTCTGTAGAAAGCAGCAGTACTGCAGGCAAAGATATGAGCGGTCCTGGAAGTCCAGCCCTTGATCCTACCAAGTCAATTTTTGATAAGAACACTGAAGGAACTGCTGCTGATGCCACTGAGGGTCAAAGTTCCACTATAAGCAAAGCTATGTTTGCTTATCTTAAACGTGCAAAGGAACATCGTAAGTGTATTTGTAACCCCTTTTAATTGATACATGTTATGCCATAAAACGTCGTGCGTTGATATGTAATTGAACTTGTAATCTACGAAAAATATTAAACAGAGGAGTTCATGGACAAGCAAGAGAAGGAGTTCGTTTTTGGACGGCGGCATTTGGCAAATATGATGGGCAAGGATCCAGAAAGTTTCACACAAAAAGACATAGACGTAAGTGCCGGATTATAACTATTCATTCATCATTACTAAAAAAATGCATCCAGTTTTGATTAATGATGAACAATTAAGAAAATCGTGTATTATTTACGTTCAGGAAGCAATCAGATACTTATTTCCATGCGGTCTTTATGAACCCAGGGCAAGGCCTATGATGAAACCCCCATCCGAAATTTATCCAAAGCAAAAGTCTGCTCAGTTTGACATGAGTGGTAGACCTCATCATCCCTTTTTCTTTACAGCTAAACCAAACTTTTATTATCTCCTTCATGTAAGCAATATATCTATTGTGTAAATCAGTCAGGATCTATTGAAAATTGATGATCAGAATTTATTTGTTCTTTGATGTATTTATTCAGGAAATGGTTGGAAAGTTAAATTCCATGAATAAATTGGGAGCAAGTAAATCTGAGATTAGCATTGATGACAGGTAGGTAACAAATAATTTGGCACAAATTTCTAATTCGTTTGTATTTGCGAGTAATTACATTGCTATAAAGAATTAAAATGTATGTATATGATTTATTCAGTGTCCTCGCTGGAAGTCAATGGCTTAGTAAAGAGGATTTGGAGGAAAGATTACTGGAGAAAATTAATGATCCAATGTATACTGAATGGATATACTGTTTTGAGAGACTATTCGCGCATCCAAAAAGAGACAAGGAACTTGAATTCATCAAATCTTACAGGAAACCGTTAGTTCAACAAGCCAAAAGCGACTCGCTTCCTACAGTAACGCTAGAACCTGATGGACGTAAAAGTGTTCACATACCAGGTATGAATATGTGTCAAATTGATCTTAAATTAAAAGTTGATAAAGTCCTCTTTGTGAACCTTAGTAATACAAATTTTTCAACACAGTTTTGCAGAAAAAATCTGCAAGAGCGGACGTCCTAGTCACAGTTCCTGGTACTGGTCAGTTCAAAATAAACGGAAAAGGTTTGGATTATTTTAAGAGAGTACAATCCAGAGAGGCAGTCATATCTCCATTACAATTATGTGGATGGTTGGGAAAAGTTGATGTTGAGGCAAACTGTGAGGGTGGGACACTTGCCGCAGAGCACCTTGAAGAACCAGGAGAGACATCAAGAGCGATTAGTGTGCGTCATGGAATAGCTATGGCATTGGCAGCGTTGGGTGCTGATGTAGACAAATTAAGACTTGCGGGATATCTCACCTGGGACCGCCGAGTCAGAGAAAGGAATAAGCATGCACATGATGGAGCCCGTGCAAAATGGACGTGGAAGAAACGTTAAACATTTAGATATTTATATTTATGTAATTAAAGATTTAATACTGTGAATTGTATGCATTTATATTCCGAGTTTTAGTAAAAAGAGTAACCGTAAATGCCCAAATATGACGCTAATTTATGTACGTCAAAATCAGATTATTTGTCATTTTTGCAGTGCATACGCAACACACACGTGAACAGTACACTACTGCGAGAATTGTAAATCGAAAACATCTAATCTCTATGCGAAAAAGCAGTAGAATTAATGCATAAATTCTGGTGCTGATTTACATAAATCGTATTTTTTATTATTCCATATCTAGCAAGCCCGTTAGATAGAACTTTCCTATCTTAATTAACCGCAAAACATGTATGACGTACTCTATCGGAATAATGTAAAATGTATACTCAAAAGCAGACACTTATCTAATCGTAAACAACCTGTTCTGAGTCCTGACTAAATAAATTTGAACTTCAGAAGTCCTTTGGGTTTCCAGATTCTGGAAGGAACGGATTATTGAAATTTACTTGAACGCTGAATAGAAAGGGGTGGGCTCATTCAATTTTGATCAATCATGAATCATGATTTATGTGTGTACGTAGCTAACTACTATGTATTTTGTTTTGAGGAAGATCGGTTTTAGGGGATAAAATAACATGTTTTTAAGGAAAGTCAAAGTATTCGTTGTACATTTGTTCAATTTTGAGTTTTCAATCCTTAAGTCTGTCGTGCTACACAAGAACTAGCTGGTTTGGCAAATGCTTGGCTTATCTTTGTCGAAGAGCAAAAATATGAAAATGTTCAGACATCGTGAATAATGCTTCTTATAGCTTCTACATAAAAGCAAAATAACATCTCTGGTCATTACTCAGCAAGCAGTCAGTGAAGTGAAAAACAAAGGTGAACTGGTTGCTGGACGTTTCTTGAAATCTATGCATGATTACTAATCATGATCAATGAATCATGAAATATTCTCTGACTGAGCTTACAGTGAGGCATACATGTTGATTGTGCATTGAGCTACAACAATAGATGTAACAGGAGGCAGAGAGGCAGGTGAGTACAAAAGATTATTATGGGCATATCTAGGTACTTGTAACAAGGTATAACTACCACTCTTACATGCATACTCACAAAAGATGTGTCGGTAAAACCTGATGTGAATGCGAAAATGATTTTTATCCATTTGCAAGTTTTTCTTAATAGAAATTTATTTGACTGACGAAGTTTTATTTTTCAACCCCAATACCTACAATGCTGCATATAGATATAGATGTATCATCTTCATTTCATTGGCGAAATTATATTCTACAAATAATTTTTTTTTCAAACAAAATCTACCCCTCATCTCATCATATTCTATTATTGCATGGCTGTCATTCGAGAAAAACACCAATATTAAAAATGAAATCTTGAAGTGAAAACATGAATACAAAAAAACCTAGATCGGATCTAATACAAGAAATACTCAGTTTAAGAAATAAATTTGAGACGCAGAACGACTTACACTACACTACACACTATAATAATATATTACGTAAATTCATATATTTATACAAGATTTTTTTTCTTCCTACAATTAAATGTTTCTTGGTAAACCGTTTAATTCGAAAACCTATACTTGTTCTGTTGAGCGAGTAGTGAGAATAACGAATTCTTTCTTACACTCTTAACATTCAGGTAATTACTTTACGCATACACCAACGTAAAGTTCGATTGTCACAGCTAAAAAAACCTAGACCTACCATAATAATTACTTGAGAATCCAGTTGCCTGTTAGCTGCTACGTTGAATTGAACCAAAACAACAATGCAAATTAGCATTGATGATGATGATGACGATGTACCCAGAGATGTACTAATGCCGAAGATTTTACGATCTGACTGAATCCAATCTAATATCCAATCATGCATGCAAACGCAGTCTGCTAGTTCTATTCAACCCTTTAACATGTAAGCATCATGGAAAATTTGCAGAAGAATCGTGTCTACGTCATAGCATTTACGATTGTTGCCGTTATCCATCCAGTAGTTTCGCAAAGGCACTTATCTAACGGAGGTTCAGGTACTCTTACTGGATAACAAATTGGACATCGTTAATCAATTATCTAAACTCACATGGGAATAATAAAGTTAATTTCAATCATTTGATTTTTTCAAGTCTACACTCAATCTTACAACAGTCAACCACAGCCACAACCTCCTCAGCAAAGTATTAGTGTAGAAGAATGTGGAGTTCAAGACAAAGATGAACTTCCGGATTTTCACGCAGCTGCCCCTTGGGGTATATTGAGACTTACTGACATTTTGCTGTAACAAAAACTTTCATTTTCATTTCATTTTTTTGTATTTCTGACTTCCATTTTTTAATAGCTGCTGCATTATTCTACGTGGATGGAGATTTATTTCAAAAGCAATTAAACTCGCAGTACTTGAGTACAGCGATATTTATTTCTAAAAGACTGGCAATCACAAGTAAAACACAAATAACCGTTATTTTATTTGCATAAATTGTTCCTGTTCTTTTTTTACAATAACAATATAATTTGTTAAGGTGGCTCAAAGGTTTTGACTCAACAACAAACCGGTATTCAAAGCAAGTTGACACTTTATTATGGTCATCGAGCATCGGGAAAGCAAACTCTTATACGTGTAAGGTGACATGATTTTTCAGAAGAAATCTAGAACGAGCCAGCCATAACATATTAAAATTCCGATTTTGAATTTAGATAAGAAAAGTTGAACCTCTGAACCCACAACCGCGCCAGCCCTTGGCACTCAAAGTGGAGACTACACAATCTTCCTCAAAATCTGAACAAATCGCTCTCAATGTCAAATCGCAGGGTAGCAATCCTGCAGATTTGTACTTGCTGCATTTGGAGTCTGAAATTGACGTAACCCCATTTAGCAGACCTTTATGCACTAATCAAAATGTCTTCCAGTTTAAGAATGAGTACTTTGGAGTTGAAAGGCAGACAAACGGGAATAAAGTTTATCTCAGCGGTTACGCTTCAAAGAATGATTCCAATGGTCCACATGTGGTATACTTTAGCCAGGATCATGAATGGAGGGTGCAATCCTGGGATACAGATAACATAAATGTTATCATGCGTGAACACCGTTTGTGCAACATAACTCAATAATAAGAAATTATTCAATTTTAAATATGCTTATAATTTATTGATGATAATGATTCCGATTGTCAATAATATTTTAGAGGTCAGCTACGGCTTTCTGCCCAAGCATTTCAATATTGGATCAGCGTTAACAGTCAAAATGAACGACCAGTTTTTCTTAGTGGGAATTCTTGTTAAAACAACAGATTCAAAAACAGTATTCAGATCATTGGAAAAGTTTGTAGAAACGATTCATATGAAAGGTAAAATTAAAGTAACAATAATTTGGACAACTGTTTGAAATGACATTTATAAAAATACATGCTGCTTATTTATCCAAACGTGTAGATTTGGAATATGCTCCGAAACCGTCAGCGGTCCCTGTTTCTGTTGATCGGCCAACTTCATATGATATAAGAAATACTGGGAATGATAGATATAGTGAAAGCAAACCCCAAAGGCAAAGCTCAAATGTTGAAGAACAATTTAGCTACTTGCAACAATCAGAATACGAGGAGAAAGTTCAAAGTAGGCCCACTCAGGTCTCACTGAGCAATTCCAATAATAATTACGGAGGTAATAATCCAAACTGGGGAACTGTTACAAGAACGACACCTAAACCCGACTATTACGTTCCTACTGGACCATCAGTTTTGACTGCAAGACCAGATTATCCACAGACTCCTCGAACTCAAGTTTATCATCAAACCCCTCCTCCAATACAAATGCCACAAAATGCCAGGTAATTATTGTAATTGTGTTCAATACTATTCATTCAATCATAACTTGGTTGAAAATACACTATAAAAATCTTCATTTTGACTAGACCATCGGATTCCAATGGTCAAATTTATATTGGTGGAAGGGAGGTTTACACTACGAGTACAACACAGCGGCCATATCAACCTTCTCAATTTCCCCAAATAGCACGCTACCCTGAAACACAGCCCGAAAGACCATCTCAACAACAGCAAAACATTGAAAGGCCTTATCAACAACAGCAAAGTCCTGAAAGACCTTATCAACAGCAGCAAAATGTTGAAAGGCCTTATCAACAGCCACCAAATTCTGAAAGACCTTATCAACAACAGCAATATTACCCGCAGCAGCAGCAACCACAACCGCAGCCACAGTATGCAAAATGCACACAACAATACCTCGAGGTATTTTTTAAACGATTGTCTGAAGTTTGTTCTTCCGAATTTGGAGAGTTTGGTACACAAAATTAATTATCATTTTAATTACAGGGGGTAGAAATCGAATGCATTAGCCGTCCACGAGGAGTTTCCAACTCTGACTGTATCAATAACGCCCCAGCCAACACAACAATTCGTCTTAGCTGCAAACAACATTATATTCCCCTGAATGGAGATAAAGTGTTTGAGAAGACGTGTGACACAAGTGGAAACTGGCTACCCAGAAAGACATTTGATTGCAAAATCGGTAAATGGGCTTAAATTTTCGATTACAAAAAAATATTGTATGCAATAAAATTTTCATTAAAATAACACGAGTTTCGTGATCATGAAAAATACAGGATGTGGACTAGTGGGTAACTCCCGATCAGTGCCATACATTGTCGGTGGATCTAAAACAGCACCCGAAAAATGGCCTTGGCATGCAGCCATCTTCAAAAGGGTTAACCAGACTTCCTACACGTATATTTGTGGAGCTACTCTTATCAGTAAGAGCATTCTTGTCACTGCAGCACATTGCGTACAAGAAGTTGGCGGTTCAATAAATAAGTCATTGTACAAGGTGGTAGTGGGGGCATTTAGTAGTGATTTATCATCCAATCAGAGAGATCCTCAGGCACAAGAATTTGATGTTAGTGTTTCCAAAGTCAAGTATAACATTGCCAACTTTTCTACACTTTAGCAGACATGTCTCATTAGATATTTAACTTATGTTGGTTTAGATCAAAGGAATCAAAATAAATGAACATTATGATCCAAGAACTTTTGAAGCTGATATTGCTCTGGTGCAAATTAACAAGCCGGTATTGCTGTCAGACTATGTGCGGCCAGTTTGCTTCCCATTTCCAACAGATGAAAATAAATTGATCTCTAGCTATCAATTGAGTGAAGGAAACAACGGCATAGTTGTTGTATGTTTGCTTTATTAATACTTTTTATTAATTTGATTAGGAAAACATGATTATAGAGTTTATAGTATAGTAGTTCTACTATAAAAACGTCTTATATGTGAGTTACAGAGATAATTCAATCATGCGCTAGGTTCGCCATGTATTTTATTTGATTACTTAATTTGTGTCTGGTCTGGGTCTTGAAGGGTTTTGGAACTACTTCGGACAACTGGAGTATATCGAAGACCCTTCGAATGGCAACACTTCCGATAGTTTCTGTAAAGAACTGTACAAGTGTGCTTGGAAGACAACCGACAAGCTCACAATATTGTGCAGGATATACTAACGGTATGATATATAGATTTTTCTGCTGCTTTTGAGAAAAAGTAAAAGTCTTTAGCATTTTTGACATTTTGTGTGCACTTTGTAATATCCATTTATGTTGACAACAGGTACAAGTGTTTGTGAGGGAGACAGTGGTGGAGCCCACATATTCCGAGATCAACTTGCAAGATATTTCATTCAGGTAAAATATTGGATTTGGATTTTCGGTTGATGGTGGTATGTGGTAAAAATTTCCTAACACTGTTAAGTCCATTCTTGTATATATATTGACAGGGAGTCATCAGTCATGGAAATAGAAAGGACACGATCACTGGCCGTTCACGATGTGACAATGAAAAATACACAGTTTTCACAAAAGTGGAAACTTTCGCAGAATGGGTGAAAGCTGCCGTATATGACCTCGAGTTTGACTATAATCGGCGTAGACGGAAATAGAGTTCGTGTGGTTGAGTGGTTGTGTTGCACCATCAACCATGAGATTTGTAATATTACAAGTGCAGCAGTGCCATGCCAGTATGTAGTGCACTTTTGTGCAACATTAATTTTTGCATGCAATAAAATAAATGTAGGGATTTTGTTTTACAAATTTATATCTGCGTTTCCATTCAAAGTTATCAGAATATTTTTTTCCCTTGTAAAAGCTTTTTTTTGCATCTCTGCAGAATTAAGAATGAGTAGTGGGAAGGGGCTGGCTGATTCCTTCTTGCATATTTTTTGTTAATCTTCTTCCTAAAAACAGACTTCCATGTCAAGAACGAAGTCAAGTAAGATTGCAAGCTTGAAACGATGCAATGAATGAATGCACATTTATTGCCACCTCTTCAATTGATCGTATCATTTCCTGTAAATGAGTACAAAACCCAGATGTATGTTTTGCTGCATCACAAACATGTTTATTGCTTTTATTTTTTCGAAATTGCTATGTTTTTATCATGGTTTTTTGAAGGAAAAAATCACAGATCAGCAACTTTAACGTGCATTTTCTACACTAAAAATACGGATCAGTACTACATCTTTCTTGACGCTTGTTTTTTGTTGGTAGCTGTTCGATTCTAAGCTCTCACAGTAAAGAAAAGTTCAATAGTCATAAAAACCTGAGCAATTACCCGGTATAGTTGATATTGAGCCAAATCTAGAAGGATATCAATGCAAGAGCTGACTTTCTTTGGGGCTTTATAATATCTGCACGTAATTCCAAGCAAAAGACACAATGATGATGATGTCAGCAGCAATGATGAAAAAATAAGTTTTTGATATTTCTATTTTGTTTTATGTTGTGTACATCCTCTCTTTCCCTTTTCTATTCATGACTTTTGCAGCCCTCTTTCTTATTTTATTTGTCAACAAACCAAAATACCATTTCATTGTGTAAAGAATGTGCTAAAATTCGTTTTCTTGCTCACTTTTACGACTTAAAGCTCTTGGTGGGATTTCTGTACTCCCTTTTTGTTTACAAAACTCTCCAACGCCCGTTCAGTAATAAAAGAGAATGAACAAAATGTTAATGTAGGTTTACGGTTTCTAAGATTGCTCCACCTTTTTAGCTCCATGAGAGAAAAAGTACTTCACGCCAACCAAAGGATGTCTGCAGTCGCCCTTGTCGCCGGTTTCGTATGGTATCTTGGAAGACATTGTCAAATAAGCTTCGTATAAGTAAAGTCAGAGACTACTTTGGGTGTTATAAGTTGCATATAATCATGGCATGTCCATGCATAAATTTTTGCGATTAAAACGAAAATACGATGTTGTTAATTTATAAGCCACATTGGGTTTTCGAGACATATATACAGTAACAGTTAATTAACAGCATAATATGATATTACATTTGTTATGAATTAACTTTTTGTTCCTTTAATGTTTAATGATTATATTTACGACTTCATGTTTTAAATGGTACTGGAACAAATATTATTCGTGTTTCACAGTATTTATTCGTACTAGAGGATAAAATGGGCTCCGCTCTGCAGAAAATAATGAGGTCAAGTAAGTTTACTTACAAAATAAATGCTGTTTTCAGTGCGAATATTTGCAAAGCTTTAAAATGACTGAACAACGTTTTAGGGATATCGATTATACGAAAGGTACAAAAAAAAGAATTCTTTCATCTTATCTTTTAGTGATACCGTACAAGTGACAAGTCATACTCAGTCATTGACGCACACATAACAACTTAAAGTTTGTTGAGTTTATCATGATTTGCCATACCTTTTACTTTTATCACAACCTTTCATGCATTGTCCAAAGAGAATGAATAACCTTTACCGGTTTCTACTCTCACCATTGTTATATGTATCTTTGTATAAAAACATCATCTAACAGACATAAAAAGATTTCTGAAAAATGTAAGAAAACTGCATTCAATCATGACCTGCCTGGGATTCCCTTATTTCTGCATACCATATGCATGAAAATCTAATCTACATACGACTCACATAGTTTTAAAAAAACGTACACGTGTACCCGGTTGCTCTCTGGCTTACCTTACAATGTTCTAAAGATAAGCAAACTTTATAAATAAGAATAATTTTATGATTCATTTTTTACTATATTACTCGAAGTTCAACTTTCTTGAGAAAAAGAGCAAGTTGCCGATTCGCCCATTCATTTCCTGTGATGCGAACTTATCTTACCTCATCAAGTTACGTTCACTGTACAACTAAACAACAAAAAAGCTTACGTCTGGTCAGGTTTATGTACATGAGCATATAGTATAACATTTCCTACGTATACAACGGCTTTACATTCATTTTGCATAAATGTTACTTCTGCTGATGCGCATCCGACAAAATGTTCATTCGCATTAAACTTTATAATTTTCACACGCAGATTAAAAAATGTGATAAACCGTGCGTAAGTGATGGATAAAGCAATTTGCATGTTTGTGGAATTTACAGATAACATACATATACATTTTCAAAGGTGTCACTATATTGTAAGCATAATTTTTAGCTAACCCATCATTCCATCAATAAGAAGCATTTGTATTTTGTATTGTAAACATATTAGTAATATCATTGCATCGCCTGGAGTTCATGTCTAAGAAGCATTTTCTATTCTTGATAAACAATACTCACAAAAGCACATATTTTCTTGAGAACGTTTGGGTCGTAATTCTTTAAATCTGATTATTTTATCATAATTTGTTGTAGGTATCATACAAAATCCAAGAAATCGAAAATCGCCAAGAAAATAAAAATCGAGATCGTAAATACTTTGCTTCATAACTTTGTATGGAATTGGAAAAGGGATAAGCACAGGATTAAAAAGTTGCTGACCATTCTTTTTCAACTTCTTTTGCAGAGTAACAAACCAATCAGATCTGGAAAAGCTTCCATATAACTTTTGAATAAGCTTCTTATTGTTCTATGAATAATGCTCCACGTGCAAAGTATAGATTTTGCACAACAAGACTATTTTGGCATAATTCTAAAGCAGATTTTCCCTCGTCCTCTTGTTTTTCTGCTGAGTCCGCACTCACTCCACATACACCAGACTATAGAAATACCAGAAATATTTACCATGTCACATGGCCCTGCACTTTGGATAAACTTTCCCCATTTCCGTGATACACCATAAACCCTAAAGCCTTAAAGCAACAACTTTCTACATAATGTATTTGTTTTATATGCACCAACCTCCGGGATAAGCCAATTTGTATGTAATTCGCACAAAACACACACATACAAAGAACTTTTTTCTGCTTTTGAACGGGTGTCCCTTTATGAATAGGGAGTCTATTTCAGTTCAGTCAGCTTCCGTTTACGGGACGACATAAGTTTTCCAGTAAAGGCAACTTTATAAACTTGAGTACGTTTTTCTCTGATATTCAACATTTCTTTCTTTTCCTAGTCGTCTTTTTGCGGAATACTTCTTTTCATACACATTACTTCAAATATTTACATAAACCAAGTATAAAGTTCATACATATGAATTATTATAGACACACAAAAATGGTCCTTGGTCCTAGCTGTCATGCATGGATAGTTGATAGTACAGATGAACCAAGTAAGTTTTCTGTTTGTACTTGTATGAAGTGCTTCGTTCTCGTGGACGATGAGCATTTCAATCGTTTTCTCATCCGCATTTTACTCTTGGGATACAAACGAAAATAAGAGTAGGTGATGCTCCTGCTGCAATGATGTTGATAGTGAAAGACTGTGTGGTATTGCATGGTGAATGTCCTTTTCTCTATGGACTACAAACGTAAAAAACTTAAGTAGGTATGATCATCTTGTGTGCATATAGTACAGACACACAAATTCAAGGAGGATTTTTTTGGTAAAAAATAGGAACACTGAACTGGATGGATGTGTACGTAACGTAAGAGAAAAGAAAAGGCAAAGCGGAGACAGCGGAAGAAAAAAAAACTTTCACTGTCCCAAGTCCGGATTGGATTTAGAATCTCTTTTTTTACTCTTTTTCTTTACTATTTTTGGTTGGTCGCGCCCGCAATATCACCGACATGCATGAGTGGTCCGCTGGCCCTTTGAAAATAAGGAAGAGGAATACAATATTTTTACTGTTAGCTTTTAGATTTACATTGCAATATACAGTGGCAGTAGTGGCTGCTGATACAAACGGTTTTTATTGTAGTGAGAACAGTTTTTGCTACTTCTGATTTCTGATGGTGATGTTGATAATGCTAAAAGGGGTATGCACTGAATAAAAAAGATAGACAATATATTTCACTTTCCCGTCTCTACATTGTGTACCCAAATTTTAGAGTTTAGCTGTCTCAAAGAATTTCGTGGAGTAAGAATAATTGGGCACATTTGCAAACTCAAACGAGGGATAGCAATGATAAGAGAATTTACTCTTGAGACAACATCCAATGTAGCAAGAAACCCAAAGAAGATTATTTTGTGCATGTATTTTTACTAAGGCATATGCATAAAATACAAATGTTTGTACGTAAAAAGGTTTCTATAAATAACAATACTTTTATAATGAAATAAGCAAAAGCTGTATATATCACAGAAACAAAGCTTTGCTTCAAATTAAAGTATAGGCATAAGGTGTCTAAATGGTATTTAGATAAATGGTTGACGTGTTCTTTAAACTAATTAAGCACAATAAGTCTTTTTATTAATTACACTTTTAACAGCGAAGCAGTTTATCACCTTCCGATCTATGGATATATATGCTTTTTTGTTTAAGTTATAATAATTAATGATCTTGATTTTTTAAATTGCGATGTTTCCACTTTCCCTCTTTTTAAACTTACAAATTCTGTCTAGTGGCCATAAAATTTCCAAGTACTTAAAAATGTATGCCGCATTGAACAAAGAACGGTCACGGTCCTCCAAAAAATTATCCTGCCCTGACAAACTTTTTCTAGCAATTCATTTAGTTTACCGTGTGTAAAATAGACTTTCCTTAACCATCTTCCGCTCAATCTCCATCACTCGAACGCAACCACATGCTAGCAGTTCATGTACTGAAAATTACTATAGATGATCGCAGCTTTTCACCATTGAAGTTGTGACATGCCATCCCAATGTCACAGTGGACGTCAGTAGAATACATATTGTGTTGTACAGTGTACAATTTTTTCCTGATTTTCCTTTCACAACCCTCTTTTGGTTTCCTTTGTCCAGCAGGGTCCATTTATAGTTAATGTAGTAACAACACATTACTTTTCACTTGCAGTTTATTGTAAGCAGTCAGAGTCTCACTGCTGTTGTGACTGTGAGTGTTTCACTTCCAACTTTTCCTGACTGACAGTAGAAAATAGTTCAGCCAGTAAATGTTTTGTTGAAAGGAGCTTCATTCATCAATCGTAGATCGTAGTCGCACTCTTTACAAATTCATACCAAATATATTCTTCGATGGTGTGTTTTGTAGTTTATACTGTAGATTTGCACTGACGATGATCAGCATCTATAGTAATGTGTAAAAAATGTACATTTTAATTCCTATTAGAACCGAATTCCGGTTTGTACTAAGACCTATGCGAACTGAAGTAACCGAAATCCATACAGTTGACGCTATTTTAGCAGTTTAATTTTTATACATAGTACCTATACCTATACATTTTTGGCTCATTTGTAAATATGTGACTATCGTAGTTTATCAGCAGTTAGCAATGTATGTATTTCCTAGCCATCAAGCTAATTTATGTGCAGATAATTTTCAACTTGAAAGGGACTGCAAGCTTTTGCTCATAGACAAAATACGCAAAAGTAAAACACACGTGACACAAGTGCTCTTTAAAAACATTCGCAATGATCTGTTTACATTTAGCCGAAAACGCAGAGTATATCTAAATTGCAGTAGTAAAATGGATGCATTGAGCAATATCATATTGAATGTATTATATACACCCAGTACAAAAATTCGTGATTCTGAAAGGAAAATTGAGGAAAATAGATTTATACAAGTTGTTTCGCACAAATTACAAACAAAAAGAGTATTTAATACGCATTTCAAATTGATTTTACTAACAAAAAACTCAGTAGCATAAAGCTGACTGTATAATAATCCACCATGCAAAGAACCAAATCCATTTAATAAGCTTGTATGTTTTATAGACTTGGAGTTTTGTGTCATGATTGGTTTTCAGATTGTTCATGTCATATATGATTTTTGCTAAGTAAAATTATGCAATATTGAATCAGGCCATGGGAAAACGAAGAAGTATCCTCGATCGTATTTACGTACAAACATTATTTTGATAGAAGAAAGTAAACCAACAACGTAACCGAAAGTCCAACTAATTTTTGTACTTTTATGTAATTTTGAAAGTGATATTTTTTACTATGGGTCAAACGATGGTTGTACTTACACACATGTAACTAATAGATGAAAAACCTTCAATGTGAAGAGAATGAAACGAAACAATATTATTTGAATCGATTTTGTTCTCGATCGTTTTAACGAACGGTTGTGACCAAGTCAAGTTGAGATTTAATGGGAGATCGTTTCTTGTGATAACGTCAAGTGGTACTCTACTACCAAAAATTAAACGATCGCCGTTTATACAGCAAAGTATTCCATATAAGCACAATACTATTACTATTGTGTCTACACAAAAACTCTTTGAAGAACAAGAATTAGACTTCCTGGCCTGGCCTTCGCGGTAAATCTAAGCAGACAACAGATTGCAGAGAGGTCAAACCGGAAATTGAAAATCGAAAGTAGAAACTGAAATGGGTTGAGTTGGGATATGGACACCGTCACTATTTCATTATCTGCAACCGAATATCATCACATTTAAGTGTATAAACTTTCCCATCCAATAATAATAACGAATTCACTGAGCTTTTCTCTCAAATAACTGATCCAGGATTTGTTTTGAAGCTTAGGCTCTTCCTGATAGTACTATCGCTGAATTGCACTTTGCTTTCCATTTACAAACTATAATATCACAACTTTTCCTTCTTCTGTTCTCAAAATGCCCATGTACATACCATACACACAAATATATTATACATGCATATCCCTCGCAATACATATTGACAGATTAGTAAGGAAACAAACTTTCTCTTTGGTGGAAGGACATCGTTGAATACTATCAAGTATGAATATTATAACAGTACAAAGTTCTTTTTTACTTATGTATGTTTCCCCGTTTCATTTCATAAAAGACAAGTTCTTATTTTTCTAACTTTAAATTTTGATTGCAGAGCTGCAGCATTTATTTGATGACATTTTATTTACCGAGTTTAATTTCATACGTTTATGTACAAAAATATACTTTGATATTATGCATTTATGTGTAGTAAGGGGCTTATTTTGGAAATTTTGGAACTAACGGCAAGTAGTTTAACTGTGAACGCTCTCCAACCGTTAAAAAAAGTTTGTATAACCTGCTGTTAAAGTAGTGTAAGCTTTTATTCGACTGACTATTACATTAAACTTTTGCTGTTAAGCTCAAGGAGGGTTATATTAGAATTGGAGGGAGGAAAGCCTTCGTAAAATAAAATAATAATATGTAATTTTGGAGAAGCCGAAATTGTTGCCATCGACAAAATTCAATGCTTTTCAAATGGAAGCAGGTTGC